>JASAMV010007062.1:0-12860 GCA_030248065.1 Rhynchonema sp. JSB1_4
ATTATGTACCTAATGCTACTGTGAAGCTCTATTTCAACGGTCGTCAACGTACAACACGCGGAATTGTATGTGTGCTGAAAACCATTGTATATGTGCATACTGGATGTTTCACAAATTCTGAGATCTGTCCTCCCAAGTTTTGCAAATGGTGTTAAGGCCTAATTATACTTCGTTCTCTCAGAGAACAAAGAACAAATTCTCGCGCGCTGATTGGTCCACGTATGTATGTTCAACAGCCAATCAGCGCGCGAGAATTTGTTCTTTGTTCTCCGAGAGAACGAAGTACAGTTAGGCCTTAAAAGCTCTGAAAATTTCCGAATGATCGCCCTAGGGTAGAGTTTTGACATTTTCAAACCGCAAAGCAGAAGCAACCCCAAATAATCCCCATTGCGGCGTTCGTTGCGGCATTCTCCGGTACATTATATATAGATAATCTGTCAGAAAGCGCATATCCTTCATAGGTTACTGCAAAGATAAGCCGCAGGGCGCACTTATACGCAAAACATGGTACCTGTACATACAATAGGTATATGATACGTGACGGATTGGTGGTACTTCGCATGCGCATGATTTAATACCATTTGATTCAGCATGGGCAAGCCATGGCTTGCTAATAGGATTTATGACTGCGCTCATAAAAAATGACGAGCGACCTTATTTGGTTTTTTGACCGATTCAAATACATGTACGGTACATTAAAGTGACATAAATATCTGGGCCATTTGCTGAGATGCGAGATCGTCAAGCAGGTTTTGGTTCCAGGGATATGCGAATAAAGTCGAAATTGAGGGTTCGGAGAATGCAAGTCAAATGGCCAAACCTAGGGCCCTGTGCCCTTTATGTTGCTCTTCCTCGGTGATGGAAAACAGTAAAGATAATCCTGCCAAGGTAGCAACATTTGTGTAATTGCCTCACACGTTAGCGCCCTGCTCCGGGTAAGGACTTGTCCGAAAAGTAGCCAACAGCGACAAATCATCCAAAATTCAGAGTACACTGTACATACAGTAGGTAGCTGAGTGTTGGATGATGTTGCGCAGTGTTGTTGCTTTGGTTGCGGTGGGTTCCTTGGCACGCGCTCCACAATCTCAAGACCAAGACGAATGGTCCAATTTACAAAGTTCCGCCACCGCACGGAAATATCCTCCACATGGAACAACAACATAAGGAAGTTGATGTACATAATTCTCCAGACCGGCTTAGTGGTTCATTGCACTATCTGGTCTGGGCCGTGCGTGACAATTTGCTTCCGCAGCAGCTGGCTTTTTCCTAATAAAGGTCCAACTTCAGAAAGTGCATTAATCTGGGCAGAAACGAGCACCGATAGAAAAACTAAGGTATGCACGCGACGAGCGGACGAGTCATGCCCCACGCAACGGAGAGTGAACAGGGCCTGGTCCACAGAAACTAAATTTTCTGAACCTAAACCGAAGCACAAACCTGAGCGTAAACGCGAATGTGCAGTGTATACGTTATTAATAACATATAACATGGGTCTGGGTGTAGGTTCAGGTTTACGATGCTTCTGCAGGTTTAGGATAACGTAATTCGGTTTCTGTGGATTGGGCCCATGATGAAAGGAATCAAAAAATGTTATTAAGATGGGTGATTTTTTTCTGTGAGAAAAGTTATCGGACGACAATTATTCGCATAACGTTCACCAAGGTACAGCGTCATTAATTTCCTCCAGAGATTGGTGCACGACGAAGAAAGTCCTAAGGATCAAGTGTTTTCGAAACGAACTTTTTAGAAATCAGTCAGTTGGTAATTTGGTCCCGATGAATTGTATGACAATTTTTAGTGTTGACGGTGATGTGGCTGTCAAGCTACTGTAGTTATTGGTAAACGGCACTGGATGTCCTATGTAGTTGTTATTTATTTTGTTTTTAGTTTTTCTGAGCACAGTGTGATTCATCAAGAAGAGTTTTTTCCTATAAAGCTTCGTCCGCAAGCTTAATGTGCTTTTATGTGCGACACCCACTCGAAGTCTTATTCTTTCAAAGAGACAACATTGGTGTTAGCACGCAAACTCACGTGTTAGACACAAGAAAACAATGTTCCCACGGACGTGAAACTGCCTTTAAGAACTCTAATCAATCAAAGGCTCGGTAATGCGGCTTTGTTCAGAGGCATTCAAAGCCGATTTAGCATAAGGGTTTCATGAACTGACTGAGAACATTAACGATGACCCAGACCCAGGGCGCAAAGTTGAAAGAGGTTATGTAGTTTTGCTCTTAAACTGATTGATCAGCACAACAATCGAATATTTAATTGCCAACACAGGAAATTTTCAGTTTGTGTACATGAAATGCTCTTCCTACAATAGAGAATCAAGAGTCACAACAGATTAAACCGCTGCAGCTCCAGGGTGTTCTTGTAAAAAAACTGTGGCAGTTTAGAACCAAGTCCGGCATAGCCTCACTAGTTTCTAAAACAAGTTTATAAAAAGTAGAAAAGTGTTTCCGAGCAGATCATACCTAGTCCTAGTAGCATCGCCAGGGCAAGCAGCAAAATGAAAGCCTACACAACGACGGCTAACGCCTGATTACAATGACATTCATTAACGGCGTAAATTGAATTATGGCGTGGTATCGCGGTACAGTGCCATAAATTTCCCTTCAGATCTTGATGCTGTTTGGTAGCTAATGACACCTACGGTTCATTAAGCGCACAATATATCTAGTCTAGAGACTATGCACTGGCAACCTGGTAAGTAAAATTACGGTACATGCTTTGAACTGACAGTTCGCTCAGTCTCAAGCTGCCTGGCTGTCAAGCTGTCTGTTGGGGTTGCATCCACTGTGAGGACTGGGGGTCGGTTATACCGGGTGCAACACGGTTGTGCACAAGAAGAACAGCTATTTTATATTCCGCGACCTTTCATGCCCGGAAGTTCGGGCCCGAACTTTTCAGGTCCAGTTTTTCAGGCCCGGCCGATTCAGGCCCAGCATATTTGACACATTTATAGGCTTAGGCTCCAGCCGGGCCGAGCCTGAATGGCCGAGCTTGAATCTGTGCCCCGGGACTGAACCGTCGTACAACAGCCATGTATTTTATGTTATACACGCCTCCCCGTTGCCGTCAACTGCCCACCCATGTACAACTTCTCGTGCTCGTTTGCGGCTGCTTGACTTGACGACCAGAGTTGACCACTTGAAATGACGACCGTACAGGTGTACCTAGTCTGCTATTGTTGTCCAAGCAAGAAGAAACATGGCGAAAGAAACAGAAGTTCTTGACACCACGAACCAATGTGACTGGACAGTCACAGTTAAACCATGCCAAGACGTCGTAAAAATGGCTCGAGAAAGGCAATTAAAGGGCGGTACGTTTTCTGTTCAGCATTCAGGGTATTGAAATGCTCACATGAAAGCGAATAGCGAAACCGCGTGAAAAACGTTTTTGAATTCAAAACGGAAACCCTTCGTATACCACCGTTGGTTTAATTTTCTTAATAGGGGCAATTTACATTGCGAGTTAATTACTGAGCAAAGAAACCGGGGAAAACCTGGGAGGAAATAAAACAAAAACACACCCACGCATTACATTCAGCGAGCGAGTGAACAAACAAAATGGCACCGGCGGAGAGATTTTGATTCCAGGAAACCCACACAGGCGGAATGGAGGCCGTGCTATCATCATTTGACCATGCCGTTTTTTATTTGCTGAAATTTATTTGCCAACGCAAACATCGTTTCAAGCGCTGTGTGTTTCAGAAACATTGATTCACGTGATAAATGTGATGAGGGAACACGACAAGGGAAAAGGGCAATAGAAAAGACAATGTTGAGAACCCAAGCTGGGGTTAGCACTGTGAACAACATAAATTCCACGGAAAAAATATTCAATTCAAAGGGACGTCCCTTGTACGTGAATTTAACTATGGGTATTTTCCAGATTTTTTGCCAGATAACGGAATAGGGTACTAGAAAAGCGGTATAAACTGGGGGCAACTTGATTAAAGAACGAATGCTTGGGTCTGCATGTGGTATACATATACATACATACCTTAGTTGAAAAGGGAACACCCAGATGCGCTCAGGAAAGACAAAAAGTGACTTGAGTTGTTCTATTCCTTTCGGAAGAGTCTGCCTGCAGCACAGATTTTGACGGAAATGAGAGCTGAAACATGCTGCACAGACAACAACTTCGAGGAATGGGGTAACGGAACACCCACTACTGAGCGACGCCCAGTAATGCAATGTAAATATGTATGTAACTGTAACTGAAATTACAGAACAGCTTACAGCTGGACTTCTCTGTAACTACTGCACATACTCCATGTACCGAAACCGAACTGCACTTTACCGGAAATATCCATCGCAGGTCAACGCACTCGACCACGCCAAGGAATTTATGCATGATTTTCTGTGTTTATCCACATAAATGCTGTGATTATGATTCGATGATTAAAGGACAGAACACGGCCCAGGGATAGCGCGCTGCCCAAGCAGACTATTTTTGACCTGATCACAGCAACCTTCTGATGATCAAATGCAATCAAGATTTCAAGAAAGCTTTTCGTTTTGCTGCAATCTCTAGCAATGTGTTAAGCGCACGGGTTTGTTGATATGTGGTCAACTCAGTGCAGCCATGAGAGAGCGCAAGAAACACCAGTACACGGCATTCGCCATGAGTTGACGACCCCAGTTGACTATCTGAGTTGATCACATACAGTAAGCCAGCGCGTACGCCGCGGGTAATATTCAATATCAGGCAAGTGCCCAACGCCTGTTGGAGTCAGATGCCCGGGGTTTCCAGTCCTGACAAGTACACATACTCAGGTGTCTCTCTGCTGTGTTTACGCATTAGTTATGAACTATAGTCCATCGCGTGAAAACCACATAGAATAATTTAACACGAGCGACTTGTGGTATACGGAAATGTTGAGTACGTACAGCATCCGCTCATCACATTGCAATCCGACCCCCAAGTTTTCCCAATAAGAAGTATGAGATCTATGAGTCACGCTAACACACTCTGACTATTCCTCTAACCTTTCATGTTCGAGGATTCGGCCCCGCGATTTCGGATCCCCGCCTCACTCAGGCACTACCCGACCACTTAGACCCGCGTGTGAATGCCCCATGGACTTAGTGTCGCGCCAGATGTATTTTCCAGAAGTGTTCGCGTTCGGGTTCGAACTCGAAATTCCGACACTAAATGAGGGCGCGCCTTCGGAACCTCATCAGCACACGCGAAAAACAAGAGGCTGTTTCATATTAAAATAACGGTAGTAATGTATCGCACTTATAATTGGAAATATGAGGCTACAAATCACTTGCACCTTGAGGCAACTCCAAGACGCTTGTCTCGTGTTTCTGTCAGAAACATGCCATGTATCTCCGAGCTGAGTTCCTGCCGCGAGTAAGGATAAGCGACAGAGGTGGTTTATTTGCTTGCGTTTGTTGGAAAAACAAGAAATTCGATGCCCCGGATGTTTTCCTGAAAAAAGATCCGCATGCAATTGTGATTCACTGTTGACGACGGTTCAGTGCGCACATTTGGTACGACATGAGAAGTTGCACTGCGGTGTCTTGGCGATGTGCTTTGCACAAAAGATGATAGATCAATAACGCTGCAGTTCAGCTTGTGGGCACGCTGTGCTGAATCTGTGAGTGCAATTTTGGCCCATAACGCCAGCCTGCAATGGCGCCACGGGCCTGTACCTGATATGAAAAGTTTGTATCAAAAATACCTCACGGAGAAGAAATTCTTTTGAAACATCTGTGTACGCAAGAGAAAACCAGTAGAGTAGAACGAAGCGAAAAGAGAATGTGGATAGAAATACCAGAAATTTCCAGTTACCCTATCCCCCATACAACCCCTGATTGCGCGTCGCATAGCCATTCGCACAATGACGAAGCACACACAAAGGTCAGCATATTGTCACGCAAACGTTTCCACCCAAATTTCTTTCGCTGAACCGCTTGGTGTGCTCGATTTTGATTAATGTTTAACATAAGGTTTTAGCAGAGAAAACACACATGTCTAGACTTCATGCACGATTCACACAGAGACTTGCTACTTTAAAATTTAAACTATGAAACCAGAACGACTAAGCAGAGACAGACAACCACAGGGCGTCAACCTGGGCGAATGTTGCATGAACAAGTTTACGCCAAACACTATGTAACAGTAACAGTGTTCTTGGCTGGTTTCACTTTTCGCTCTTCAACATTTCATGCAATTTATTCGAGTCGACGTTTGTCGCTCAAAATAGTACTATTTTTCTCCAACGAAGTCCCATGAATATTTATGTTGTCGCAGTGCTTATCGTGGCGACCTGGTGCGCCCATGCGACACTGGTCGGTTGGATGTCCGCTGTTAGACATGACACTTGCCCATCGTCTGATATCAAGTTTATTCACCGAAGTGCTCATTTTGTTGTTGACCTTCAAATCCGTTCTTGACCAAAATACCGATGGGGACACTCGGAAGGAGAAAGCATTATTTAGGGGCTGTGTTCATCGCTTCATTCACTTGGGCATTAGAACAGCAGTCGGGGGCCATCCGTGGTAATATTGAAAGCCAAGTGGAAAACACACGTTTTTCTCAGTTGAAAAGCTTTTGTAAATACCGCCTTGGAGATGTGCAAACTTAGTCAGGCTGTTTTAAAATCGTTCCAGACGAAGCCAAGCTGCGACCAGTATGGTGAACCTGACCAAGGTTTCTTAGCGTGTCCAGCGAACCTGGCCCCGGTCTGCGGTAGCGATGGTGTGACGTACCCAAATGAATGCGCATTGTGTCAGGCAGCAATGGACAAGGGTGAAGAGATTGGGGTAGTCAGCGAAGGGGAATGTGACACGGTGAGCTGAAGAAACATCCTGTAAACTTTTTACGTCGTCGACATCGAACTGGTCATTGAATCTGCCTCGCCTGACTTTTTGATTCAAATGTATTTCAATATTATAGTCAGTTATGCCAACTGGTTTTGACCAGTGTAAAAGCTTTTCCCAGACAAGATTAGTGGCATCATCAGCACCAAAGTTTGCGCTGGGTGCGAAAGTTCATGATTTTTTTGCCCTAAAATGCAAAAATTGGTTCTGAAATCGTCACTTCAGTTTCGAAACCACCACTTGGATTTGGGGTCAACCGGCGATTTTCGCCACTGGCCATTTTTGAAAAGCCTTGATCTCCACTTTGAGTTTAAAAAGTTCCCAAGCTCTGATCCTATGTGGTCGAATATCCTTGGTTTAAATCTAATTTTTTCCAGGTGACAAGTTGCGACCAGTATGGTGAACCTGACCAAGGTTTCTTGGCGTGTCCAATGAACCTGGCCCCGGTCTGCGGTAGCGATGGTGTGACGTACCCAAATGAATGCGCATTGTGTCAGGCAGCAATGGGCAAGGGTGAAGAGATTGGGGTAGTCAGCGAAGGCGAATGTGACACGGTGAGCTGAAGAAACATCCTGTAAACTTTTTACGTCGTCGACATCGAACTGGTCATTGAATCTGCCTCGCCTGACTTTTTGATTCAAATGTATTTCAATATTATAGTCAGTTATGCCAACTGGTTTTGACCAGTGTAAAAGCTTTTCCCAGACAATATTAGTGACATCATCAGCACCAAAATTTGCGCTGGGTGCGAAAGTTCATGATTTTTTGCCATAAAATGCAAAAATTGGTTCTGAAATCGTCACTTCAGTGTCGAAACCACCACTTGGATTTGGGGTCAACCGGCGATTTTCGCCACTGGGCCATTTTTGAAAAGCCTTGATCTACATATTTGAGTCAAAAAAAGTTCCCAAGCTCTGATCCTATGTGGTCGAATATCCTTGGTTTAAATCTATTTTTTTTCCAGGTGACAAGCTGCGACCAGTATGGTGAACCTGACCAAGGTTTCTTAGCGTGTCCAATGAACCTGGCCCCGGTCTGCGGTAGCGATGGTGTGACGTATCCAAATGAATGTGCACTGTGCCAGGCAGCAATGGACAAGGGTGAAGAGATTGTGGTAGCCCGTGAAGGGGAATGCTAGGTTTAGTTGGCTCACCAAAGTGAAATGGTTCACGCAAGTCGTCGCTTTGAATAGTTAATCTACAATAGAATTGGTTCATCGTTCTCCATTAATGCTGGTTTTGTTCGGATCGGATTGCATGTAAAGCCTTCTAATCCAGTTACTTGCCTTTAAAGGGGGCCTTTCACATTTCAAACCCCTTTCAAACTTCGCATGTGTTTAGACAGCGGTCAAGGCGTCATAAAGGTCAAACACACCGGAAGTCTAACGTTCAGCATGCGGCCAAGAGATGCCGTTCAAGAAGAACATCCGGGAACAAAATCAAATGTGGACCAGCCCAATTTCTACCTGCGCATTCAGGCAACTCGCCTGATGACAAGGGCGGTCAAGGCGCAGAATGTTTCGCACGATATTTGCCCCTGCCTTACTATAGAATTTTGTTTTCTTTTCATTTCGAATTGCAACGAATTGTTCATGCGTGGCTGCTAAATGTTTCAAGGTCTGCTTGTCACGCTGGAACAATTCGTTGAAATTCGAACTAAAAAGAAAAGCGAAATTCCATAGTTAGCGGTGTTGCAAGTTTCATGCGAAACATTCATTCGCCTTGACACCTTTTTGATCAAGCAGTTTGCCTGAATGGGCAGGTATAAATTGGGCTGGTCCGCGGCACACTTTGTTAACGGATGTTCTTCTTAAAGTGCATCTCCTGGTCGCATGCTGCAGACTGGGTTCTTGGTGCGTGAGAGTTTAATAACGCCCTGAACAATATTCAAATGTGTGCAAAGTTTGAAGGCGGTCTGAAATGCGAAAGGCCCCCTTTAATATCATTGCCTTTCCCTCAATTCGTATCCAATTCGAGTTTAAAGGGTGTGTCTAAGGTCTCCTAACCCCATGTTTTGTTGGGTGGAATTGAAAGATGTCTTCGAAAGGCCGCCGTGTGCAAAAAACCGCGACTTCTAACTTGCTAAATCGCGAAATCTTGAGGGTTACTTTTCGAATTAAATCACTTTCCGGACACAAAATTCAGACTGAGCAGACAAGAAAAGTTACGAAGCGAAACACACACAAACCAGCTTCTGTGGGTTAAATGAAACATTCATTGTGTCCACAGTCAAGCCAGCAGCCAGAGCGTTGTGTGTTGAGCGTTTACGTGCATTGTATAGGCGGCTGAGCCGCGCTTAATCATGCGATGTATCAGCAGAAAAACGCCAAACGTGAGTAGCGTGCACTCAACAGCGCCTGGAGTTTTGTGTCCGGAAATTGATTTAATTCGAAAAGTAACCCTCAATATTTCGCGATTTAGCGAGCTAGAAGACGCGGTTTTTTGCACACGGTGGCCTGTCGAGGTCATCTTTCGATTGCACCCAATAAAACATGGGGTTAAGAGACGTTAGACACACCCTTTAACCGAAATTTATCCGATAGCTGTCTCACCAAACACAACCACAGAAAGGGATAAACAAACAGAATGCGTAAATATTAGCACTGAGAATTAATTTCGGAGAAAATTAATGACCGAAAAAGCAAACAAAGAACATAGTTGTATCACAATCGAGAACAGCATAGGCGCAAAACCGAGACTGGGGCAAAATGTTAGGATTACAGGGTATAGGACCCCGAAACAACAATATAAATATTAACGCTGAAACATAAATCAGGAGATATCAGATCGTGGAAAACTCAATAAAACATTTTAACCACAACCATAACACATTTTCATAAATTATTTATAACGGTTCCCTTGCAGGCGAATGTAAAGTCGTGATCAGCACGATAATGAAACGATAATAAACGTTCAGTCAGGAACTGACACAAGGTCTCAAGCCATAACTTTTCGCAACTACTTCCTCAAAGTACCACAAATAGCACGGTTCACACGGGAAGAGGAATTGTTTGACTAGACATACATAGTGTAGTTTCACAACAAAATTACGCACTTTCGATATAAATATGTCATTTAATATTTCGTGCGTCATGCATGTTAATTTCAACAAAACTATTTACTTTTTTCTCTTCAAAACCGTTCACACTCGTTGAATTTCAAATAGTTTCACGTCGGTATCATACCACACTGGCGGGTCGGTACTCCTGAACAGGTGAGAGAGGAGCATTTTTATTTGTGGTGGACCAACCATAACAGAGGCAGACAACCTCTCATCGTCTTTCTCATTTTAATACACAGCCACAATGTTCTTTGAGCGAAAGTGACGTAAGACAGAACAAAAAGTGGCAATAACTGTCACTTTTGGCATAGAAATATGAGGACATTTAGTTTGCAAAAATAGGTATGCCCGATCAAAAGGCGTCTCAACCATTCAAACAACATACCAAACAAAAGAAGCCAATCCAAAAACGACCAACCTGAGATAAATGACACCCCACATGTACGTTCTGAACCACTGGTTAGTGCCGGCATTCGCCTGGTACTTACGGATCAAAATGGGATGGGGCACTGGCAATAGGCCAACAAGGGTGCCGTGCTGCAGGAACTTGAGAATCTCGCTTTCGTCGGTCAAGCCCCTGGAAAGCGCGTGTGTTTGTTAAGCATATTATGCAGTTGTGTCAGATCATCGTTCGGCATGCTTGGATGGAGGACTGGGTTTGCCATTCTTTTTTGTCGAGCTCTAATTTAGCGATGGTGACAATTGTTGAACAATACCCAAAGAACAACTTTCATGCTGATCAGAAAACGCGGCCCAAGCAAAACTTACATATTTTTATTACTGTGCTATGTAGTTTTTTATTGCTGAGAACTAATAATGTTGCCAAGGCCAACCACAGAAATCCATTGCTGGCATTAATGACGGAAGAACCAAAACAGTTATGTCTGATTGTCCCCCGAAAACACATCTTCCTGCACAGCGATAATTCGTAATATAAAACTTACAACCCACTTGTCAATGCATATTTTCTCCACTTGCGGCACGAGCACTTGCAACAGACGCATTATGGTCTGCAGTGGCAGCTTCTGTTTCCAGCTGTGTACCTAAAAATCAAAAGAGTTCTTAGATTGTTTGGATCAAAGACAACCATAAACCAGACGTCTCCCCAGTTATGTTCCACATAAGCTAGGTCTCTTCCATACACTGATTGCCAGTTGTTGTTCGCTACTAAACATTTGAATTTATACCAATCCAGCGATTGGCTACAACTAGGATTATCCAGTGTTCTTACAAAATTTATCGACAAGTCATTTACATCCCACATGAAAAGGGAACAAAATGACACAATTTTCCATAAAGTTAATTTTTTTGTCAATAAAAGTCTCATACTTCGTCTTTTTCTTCCCTGATCCTGTTTCCTTTTTTCTTTTTCTAAAAAAATTTTTCCTTTTTTTCATTTCAAAATTCATACATCTTCTAATAGAATAGGGAGGGAGCAATGCATCTCATGACTGATGAGGACCCGGATGCATTGCGACATATATAGTCTCGTGAGAGGGTCCGAAACTATATATGCAGGTTTATACTACTCTAATATTATAATCTTGCTCATATTTATAAGAACTAAATGAAACACTGTTACACACTCCTTTTTCTATTCCGTTCAGGTCGAGGCTGTCAACCGAGTGGCATTAATTCAATAAAAAAACCGCAGCTTAGCTATTGTGACGAACAAACATTTTTTGCAGTCGTTCTGCCAAACTAACTGATCATGTGAAATAGACCGTTCACATGACAAGCGATGTATAAAGTTTCACCAAAAATGAACCCACCCATTCGGGCGATGGTGTCCACGAGTCGGCATAATTGTCCTCGATCACATTTTGTTGCTTGTTGGCGGGCGACGAATGTTGTTGACGATCGGCTAAACAAAACTTACAGTCAACCCTGTTTATAGCTGCCCTTTTTTTTATCACGGAGCCCACTTTTTCTGAAAGAGTGGTCCCCAAGTTCCGTTTATTTACGACCATGATGAATATTCAGGAAGCGACCAAAGATGTCACATTGTGGCGTTTTTGCATCCCGTTTTCACAGACCAGATGATGTCATCATTTCGAATGCATCACGTGGCCATCGGATTCCAAATTAAGATTGGGCTCAACATACCACTGCAATGCCCGAGCCCCGAACGAACCAGCATTAATCTCAGTGCCATCCCCTACGCCCGCTTCCACACTAGCAGTCTGCAGCGCCGATTGTGCCTTCTCGGTCATTCGTCGCACTTCGGGCACGACCGGCAACGATGTCTTGAGGGTGCCTGGCTTGGCCTCTTCCGCTTCATGGGCACCTGTGAAGAAATGGAATTGTTAAAATTATTGTTAGTTAAGTTATCAGTCTGATGATATTGCTCAAATCATTGACTATTTATTTCTTAGTTCGAAGATCATGTTGTGTCTGCAAGCATGAGCACGACCGGGCGCTGTGTGTGTCTTACAAATGGCAACAGCAATTGTTGTGGCGCAAGTATGTTCCCTGCTCAGTGTAAACACAGTCCAAAAATGTATGAAAGCAATCACTTCTAAAGGACACTCGCACAACACCAAAATAACAAACAAACAAATTACTGAACAATAACCAAGATTAGTATAAGAAAGCTATTTTTCAGAATATAAGTAGTTGTTCTAAAACTGGAGTTGGGCCGTCGGATAATACAAATTTACGACAGCGAACTGTTGCAAGAAATGCCGAATAGTTACTGTTATAGTCACTAAACTAGTGGATTGTTTTGCACGCACCTTCCTGTGTTGGCACATTCACGGTATCATTGGCAATACTTTTGGTTGGTGAACGGTTGACACATCAACCTGACATTGACAATTTATTTAAAACAATGTGTCAAGGACTTGTGTCAAGGACCACTGTCCTCTCATCATAAGTATGTTTCACGCCGACTCCGCAACCAAAGAGCTAGCATTAAACACTTGGCATTATTTCTAACAAAGTCATCAGAAAAACCACCAAAAA
>JASAMV010007063.1:0-37564 GCA_030248065.1 Rhynchonema sp. JSB1_4
TGGCTCCAATCGTTTACTATTCGAATCGCTGAAGAACGTTGCTCAGCTGCCGAATCGTGGAGCGACCATATTCGCGATGCCCCTGAAGCTCAAAGGCAAGTCCGGTTCTCCTGCGAGAGTGTTCGCAATTGGATGGGACGGAGACCAGGACCCGTGCAGATTGGTACACAATCACGACAGTGTGAGACGGAAGGGGGCGGAGGAAGAATTATGATTCGACATACGTAACACAGCGCAAAATGATATGATTTCAGTAGATCCAATTGGATATGAAAATAAAAAATGTTATCGCACAAGACAAACTTTTTATTTGGCAGAACGACATTGGTCAATTTTGTTGTCAGTCAACCGGTGAAACATGGACCACCTCATCGTGGTGGATTTTCTATCACATGCAAAGTTATGCTCGTGATCCTCTGTATGTTCTGTATACCCTCTACCCTCTGTATGTTTTGTCTGGTCTCTGTATCCAAACCTCCTTGTGTTCATTTTTAGCTTGTACGTGATTCGAACCAGTACACATAAATGTAACGACGGTAAATGCATGACCATTCAACATAAAAGCTGCTTATCGTTATCTATACTACTAAAACAAGGAAGGCGTATGTATGTACGTCTGTCTGTCTGTCTGTCTGTGGCCCCCTCCCTCTCTTTTCACTCTCCTCTCTTTCCCTTCCCTCCCTCCTTTTTTCTTTCCTTTCCCCTTCCTTCCCTTTTCTCTTCTCTTTCCTTCTTTTTTCCAATTTTCACTCTCCTCTCTTTCCCTTCTCTCCCTCCTTTTTTCTTTCCTTTCCCTTCCTTCCCTTTTCTCTTCTCTTTCCTTCTTTTTTCCAATTCCCCTTTTCCCCCTTCTTGACCTCCCCTCCTCTTTTTTCTTCCGTCCTTCTCAGGCCGGTCTCCTCTCTTTCCCTTCCCTCCCACCTTTCTCAAGCCCATTTTCCACTCTCCCCCTCCTATTTTTAACTCCGTTTCCCCCTTTCTTCCCTTTTCTCTTCTCTTTCCTTCTTTTTTCCAATTCCCTTTTCCCCCTTCTTGACCTCCCCTCCTCTTTCCCTTCCCTCCCACCTTTCTCAAGCCAATTTTCCACTCTCCCCCTCCTATTTTTAACTCCGTTTCCCCTTTGTTATCTTCCGTTTCTTTTCCACCACGCTTCACTCCATTGACCGCTGCCTGCCGTCTATGACGGGTCAATTTTCACGGGTAGCTTTGGGTATGCTAACGGGTCTTCGGGGGGGGGGGGGGGCACGGGCGCGGCGCTGTAGCCGGGCCGTAGGCACGGGTCCCGTCTAGTAAAGCACAATGACTATATAAGAATTGGTCAAATTTTTTTCCTGAATCGTGAAGAGAGAAAGTGACGGGGCAATGACGTTGCTTTGCGTGATCGCACACAAAGTATGTAGTAAAGAGAATGTTTCAGACCTGCGGCAACGTGGTTGATCTGCTGGATTGTTTTTAGTTGAAAATGTTTTGTCAAAAATACAAGTGGCATAGTGGTTAAGGTTGAACCTGAAGATCAGGGTAGATGAATTCTGATTTAGTCATTGTGCGACCAATAACATAAACAACAATGTTGCATCGGTTGTCAACAAATAACTAAGATTATGAACTGGACAGCCCGAACAGTGAAATAAAAGAAAATACGTCAATTGTCAATTGATGAAGTACTGTGACGTTTGACCTTCTTTCTGGTTATCTGAAGAGTTAGGCGAGAATTTGAATGCTAACCCTGTCTCCCTGCCTTGCCGTTTTGTTTTCGTTGTAACCTGCTGAAACATTTCATTGGTGAACATCGCCTTTTTGAATTTTTTGTACGGCAGTGTTACACATTCTTGAGATAGGGTGTAGGTTATTATTGAATAGAATGCTGGTTGAATAAGCTGCGCACGCTTTCGTGTTTTCGCGAACGTCGTACAGTATGTGTAGGATGGTACCATAGCACAACTTTCGCCCGGTGGTGACAGATGTCCGTTTATGCGCTTGTACTTCCCATCTGAGGTGACTTCAACTTCCGTTTTACTTCACCGACCCTCTGAAGGGTGAATTTTAATTTTAAAGACGCTCCGAGGCCAGGGTGCACTGCGCCCATGTCAAATGACCCGGCGCGTGCTGGGCTATAACCTGACTTGTTTAACTACCTGCTGCGAGCGCCACAAATAGATTGTTTTCTGATACACCATTTGTCATTTTTGTTGATCCGATGTCAGCCATAATATTTTTGGAGCATGCGCAGCTGAAATATGACGCTTCTCTTGTCAAATTAATGAGATCGGACGGGAATACCGAATGAATCAGGTGTCTTTCGGGCCATATCGCGTAGCCTGCTTCACACTGCCTTTGTTACCTGCACGATAACAACTTCTTTCCATCGTTACCGCTATTGCAGAAAAGTACCGTTAGAGCACACAAACATTATATTATGTAGTTAAAGAAATTAGGTGTACGATAGTCTCGCAGGAAAAGAATGGAACATATATATGTACTTATGCTTTGAAATTGGACTGCCCTTTGCCGACAAACTCAATTCCAGATTACTAGACATTTGCGCGCATTGCATGTTGGTTGGTAAATTCCGTAGTCGGACCATTAGGTGAGGAGCCTCACAAATTTGCATTATTTGGTGCAAAATTTAAAAATAACAACATTGATACCGTAAAAACCTAAATAGAAGGGGGGGGCTCTATTAACTCACTGACCCCATTTTGGGGGCTCTATTCCGGTGGGAGCCTCTATTAATTCACTGACCCGAACCTGAAAAAATTGTTCCTAGAAATACCCCCAAAAACCCCTAAAAAGGGGTTTGAAAGGATGTTTTTTCGCTTGTAATCGCATTTATTCGTGTCTATTCGTCAATAAGAGGCGTATTATGTGCTCTGAACGAACAACAAACGTGCATAAATGTACCTGTGCACCACTATCAAGCCTTAATACACTACTGTATAGGGGATGTTACTTTGGGGGGGGGGCTCTATTCCGGGGGGGGCTCTATTAATTCACTGACCCCTTTTTTGGGGGGCTGTATTACGGGGGGGGGCTCTATTCCGGGGGGGCTGTATTTAGGTTTTTACGGTATCTGTTGTTGGCCTCATGACGACAATTCATATCGGCAACCCGTGACCAGATTTTCTAACGCGTGAGTTCAGCGAAGCTTAGCTCAACATTTGCACAACAATAGGTATTGGTCGCACAATAACCATATAAAAATTCATCAAATCAATCCTGATTTTCAAGTTCAGTCACTCTTAACCACTGTGCTATTTGTGATTCTCACAAAACATTTCCACCTGAACATAGTCCAGCAGATCAACCACGTTGCCGCAGGTCTGAAACATTCACTTTACTACATGCTTTGTGTGCGATCATGCAACGTAACGTCACCACTCCGTCACTTTCCCTCTTTACGATTCAGGAAAAAAATTTGACCAATTCTTATAAAATCATTGTGCAACCAATACATACAGTAAGTATGTTCTGAACAATCTGTCAATTCTGGTCCTTATCTGAACATGTTCAAGTCACGGCAACGTTTTTTCCTTCACGATGATAACACCTGTATTTTGAGAGAGATGTCCTTTCCATCACTTAAAGGGGGCCTGCCGCTATTGTTTTTTGGGGTTTGGACCTCGGTTTTTTAATATTAATCGTTAGTTGGCACTGAGATGAAGAACATTAACATTCAAGAACTTCACCAAACTGACGTTTACCCACCGAAATCGATCAACCAACATGGCCGCACGGGAACAAATTATCCCAATATTGATGCACTATGTGTGCATGGAAATCAGGATTTCCAAAGCAAAATTCAAATCACAGAGGTGTGGTATAGGCGACGCGTTACGGTAGGTTGGCAAAACATTTGTTATTTACAAAAGAGCTAATGTTTGATCGGCTACCGTAACCCGCCGCCTATATCACGCCCCAGTGATTTTGAATTTCTCTTGTCATTCCTGATCATCATGTGCAAAAGTGCATCAATATCGGACAGTTTTGTTCCCGATAGACCATCTTGGCGGATCGATTTCTGTGGGTAATCGCCATTTTGGTGAAGTTCGTCAAAACTAATGTTCTTGATCTCGATGCCAACAAACGATGTAAGTGAAAAAACCGAGGTCGAAAACCAAAAAAACAATAGCGGCGGGGCCGCTTAACGCATGTACAATGACAACGTGTCAATTTTGGTATACATGTACTGTATGCTTGCAGCATTATTAAACGGGTGTAAAGTGCCTGACAGCTCCTCAAAAACTTGACGTTGAAAACGAACCCCACCTCCCTCGTAGGTCGCTCTCTCGCAGACGGTACCCTCCATATGTGTGTATATTTATACAACAGGCTCGCATCATGGGCTCAGCGGAACGCTGTCGGGTCAAATCCATCCAGTGAGACCTACTGTATGCAGTGCGGGATGGTTTAATAAACCGGTTGTTGTGCCTGCTAAAGCCTTTCGTAATCTGTAATCGGATGGTTGCGTCACATTTTGGATAACTTTTGCTATAAATTTCTGACGCATAAGGGGCTTGATGGCGAGCCTGGCAGTGTGCTTTTCCTTAGGCCGCGTACAGATAGAGCTGGTTCTGGTTCTGGTTTTACTAAAAAAATTTCTATGTCCGAAAACCAGAACCAGAGCCAGCTCTATCTGTACGCAAAACTGGAAATATTTCTGGCGCAATATTTTTTAATCCATGTCAGAGAACCAGAAATATCTCCAGCTCTATCTGTACGCAAAACTGGAAATATTTCTGGCGCAGTTCTAAACATTTATGTCCCTGGGTTATTTATGAAAAAACGTGGTGTGTGCTTGCAACATTTTGTTTGATTACAGGGTGTGCCGAAATACATACACCTGGTATGAATTATTGTTTGTGCAGTAAGTGTTTCGATTTGTGATAAACTTTGGCTAATTGTTTTTTGGTCTGCTGTGAGCGCTTTGCCAGCGGTTCAAGTGGTTTATTTGCTGATTGGTCGGACTTTTACACTTAAGAATTTCCGTTGAGCACCTTGTGTTTGAACCAGTTTTTTGGAAAATGTACCTCAAACACCGTAGTGAAAATCCTCCCAGCGGTGTCTCTCTGCTTTCCTCAGCATTGATGAGAACATCAACAAACTGTATCAAAGTGGAAAGTTTAGTTCTGATAGCGCAGCAGACTAGGGGTCTTGTTTAGCATTCTAGGTACCTGAAGACATCATACCTGAAAACATGTTTGCAAACGATGGATGGCAAAGCGCCCACAGCATACCAAAACAGTTAGCCAAAGTTTATCACAAATTGAAACAATTACTGCACAAACACTAATTCATACCAGGTATACGTATTTCGACACACCCTGTAATCAAACAAAATGTTGCAAGCACACACACACCACGTTTTTTCAAATAACATAGCGACATAAATGTTTCGAACTGCGCCAGAAATATTTCCAGTTTTGCGTACAGATAGAGCTGGAGATATTTCTGGTTCTCTGACATAGAATAAAAATATTGCGCCAGAAATATTTCCAGTTTTGCGTACAGATAGAGCTGGCTCTGGTTCTGGTTTTCGGACATAGAAATTTTTTTACTAAAACCAGAACCAGAACCAGCTCTATCTGTACGCGGCCTTACAACCACCAATAGACGAATGACGAACATAAAATTGCATCCTGTCGGTTTGCGATACACGCCGATAAACGTGACGATTCAAACAGCTGGGGCAATTGGTATTGAGCAGCACCTGTACGGACGTACAGTACATTGTAGTTGTTTGCCAGGACCAAAGATTTGTCTCGCAATGATGGCTGGTGGACGCCTTGCACCGATCAAAACGTCCGTGAGTGTCACGCACCCGGTCAATGTTTTACATCGCTGTTTGCTTTTGGTACGCGATTTTGCAGCACAACAGGATGGCAGGTGACGTGGTGTTTTGTGTTTACGGATCACACACGTCAGTAACTCTTGGCTGGCAATCACTAGTCCATTTCATGTGGTTGACATCACATGGTCTGCTAACTGTGTTGCAGTCTACTGTGAACGACGCGCTGTAGCCCTAGTGCAACGCGAACTGCAATATGTAATAAACACATCGTCAAGGATCTTTATCAACTACAATAGAATGGGCCAGCTAATTACAGTACCTAGCCATACGTAACTGGTTATAGTACATACACAATGGTCGTTCCAAGGGACACAGTATCGTTAATTATCTGGCTCCCTTGAGCGGCACAGATTTCGCTGTTTGACGTTAAGCCTATTGTAAGTAATTTGACCCAGCTCCGCGGTGCCACTGCCGTTTTTTGTTTCTGTCTATTCGATTTTTGTGCGACCCCATGCAGAAGAAGTGACTATGCAGTGTTGTCGTAGGCCAAGTGCCGCTCCAGAGTATTATGCAACGTATTATTGTTATTAGGTAATGCTCATAATTTTATTGCAAAAAAATTATCTCATAATTTATTGCTCTTTGGGCTTTTGGTCGATGGTCGAGTCTATTGTGGATGCTTGCGAGCGAAGCGCGCGAATTTTAGGTATACTATAGGTCGAACAACGCCCATGTGTTTTGCTCTAAAATAAAAGCATAACATGAAACTACGCTCACATGCTTAATATCCTTATCATTATCTGTTGAAGTTCCAGTGTTTTTCCTTTTATGAGGGTGATTGCTTAGTGAGAGAATGCTCATGAAACTTTTTCCAAGTAAGCTACATAAATGTAACTAAGCACTTTAATTTTATGAATTGCAAATGTCTGACTGTTGTATCACATCAAACGACATCAACCTACCATTCTTGAAGCAAATCACGGCTCGAACCCCGCATATCGGAGGTTCATGTGCACTATCGAAAATGAGAACTTTGCGGTGAGCTCTTTCTTGACTTTCCTCCTGGGATTAATTCCTGGAAACGCAATCCACAGTGCTGAGCAAGTGCATCGTGCCACTTTGAACTGCATAACTTACCGACACCCACGTCCGCATGCTAACGTTAGGTCGCGTCTTTTATGAGCAAGTACATGTATGTCAGTGTAATTACAGTACCGGACATTAAAGAATTTTATTAAAAAGCTAACATGCACGTTTTCATGTTGATTTACATGGTCAGGACCAGGAACACTTTCTATTTCATACACAATGTACGTTTTCAGCTCCGTTGTATCCAGTTACAAAATTTGTAACTGAATACAAAATTATTGTGGAAAGTGCATTCACATTTATACGAATTTTTTTGCAACAAATTGTAAGTTTTGCTTTTGTGAAATATAAAGTGCCTGGGCATGCAATCTGTTTATGGTGGCACAATCTGAACAAACAATTCAATATGCATATTTTTACCAAGAGCAAATATTGCAAATGAATCAGACAAATTAACCCCAAAACTAATTTTTGTGATTGTTTTTTTATTCTGTCCGTCTACGTGCAAGAAGAGAAGTGCCTGCTTCTCGATTCAAAACTCAGGATATGGTTCTTGTTAATGATGTTACCGGGGACTGCGGTAACATCATGAAGCAAAACAACAATAGTCAGCAGCAAACTATCTCAAAAACCAAACCAGAGTTGAACTGCTCATTCGCACAGCTGTGTACTGAAGTCCGATTCAGTTCCAATTCGTCTTCGGAGAGCTCCAGATCCAAAAACCAATGTCCCCATTGGATTTCTCGACCCCGGAAACCCTCGGTGCTCTGCCTGTTTTGTCGTCCGATGTATCCATGTGTTTTCTACTCACTTTCTCAGTTTTTGCCGGAAAAAATGAAAGAAAAGACGAGAAGAAGAACGGTTTTGGGCTTTTTAAGAGACGTTGTGCACCGTAACTCTACAAACCACGTGACTATTGATACCATTGGTGCTTTGTAGTGCGGCACTACAAAGGTACGGCAGCACCAGCTCTGGCTCATGAACAGCACCAAGCCGGCCAACCAGGACATGCGCTGCCTCGTTTGCCCCGGTATGGGTACTTGTTTCCGATGGCCTGCACTTACAGTATGCGTGTGTGTTGTCCTCAACATATTGATTAGAACAGTGTTGTTTCAGTTGGATAAACTTGGTATAGAAAAAAAATTGGTGCAGGTCAATCTGAGAAATCAGTATCCTCATTTCGTCTCTCGTACAAGATGCGTAAAGATGCCTGGTTTTCGATACACTGAATATCCATTTTCAGTTTTCCGCTTGCTTTGGTTTTCTGGCCTCATTCGTTAACAATCATTTACCTGGCACGGGAGGTGCAACAGTTTTCAAATGAAAAAAAGGTAAAAATGAGATTGGTGTTGCTCTGTGCAAAACCCTCTAAACGACAATCCGCACTGACGTAAGTACGACTTATACGCGGTACACGTGCTTTCTCTCTAAGATATGCTTGTTTTTGTGGCTCATAATTTCCCCCACGTTCCTTCCTCTCTATTGGCTGTTGGGAAATGAATTTTATCAGTTCTGAAAGCCATGCCACTCTCATGATCAGCGGATTTTCATTTCCCAAACACGTTGTAGCAAGTTTATTACCGGGCTCAATTATAGGCTGAAAGCCGGCGTACTTACACGTGCGCTGTCAATATAGGTATACACGCTGCGCAAACCCGGTATTGATGGTGCCTATTTTTTAGATTGCTCTGAAAAAATTACATCGATGAAACCCGAGTACACATAAAATTGACCGAACGGTCAGTAATAATACAATGGGCAATGACACTGACCAAAGCAGCCCGGCACTGCATTGCCTGTTTCCGGATGTCACCAAATTTTACATTCGTTATCATTTTGAGGCGATCCAATTGATTTGTTTAGCCGGATTGATCGGCCATGGCATTGTCATCAAGATTATGCTCAAATACTTGGTTCGTTTCGCAAAACGTTTTGTTCAGGTTTCCGGTGTTTGATGTTCCCATTTATTCTGATTTTCGTTCCAGAAGAAAGTGCCGATCAACTCAATTCTGCTGAGCATGTCCATTGTGCACATTCCGTTGCTGTTATCGTGCATGTGCTTCAATTACGTGACACAAGTCAGTGAAAGACAGTGCAACCAACGATATTGGACTCGCAATTGGGTTAGTTTGCACCTTAATTTAAAAGCTCACCATTTCCAGTGCAATATTCGATTGTCACACACAGCTCGTGCCGTAGTTTACTCCTAGCGGCCAAGCTCCGGTCATTGGGCCCGAGTAGTTAGTTAATTGGTGTTGACGGCATAATGCGCATGTCCAGGTCCAGGACCCCGACCCAGGCCAGGATTCAAATTTCAAAATGGTCCCCTACAAAATAATGTTTCAAAAACGTGGGTTGCAAAACCCGCCCGTTGCAAGACTTTGAAACATTTTTGAAGCGCCACTGTGTTTTAGCTGTACGAAGCAGTTACTGTTTATGAACCATTTCCGCGTTTCAGAGTCTTACAAGTACATGAGTCACCATGGGATTAAGCATTGAACGTATATGATACGGATCTAAAGCGTGCAAAATCGTAAGTGCCCGGTTACAGGTGTGGTTTCGTCTTGTGGTCGGCAACGTGTACGTGGTGTGTCACAACGTGCTCGTATGGCTGATTGTCTGTTTGTCATTCGTTCGAGCCATCAAACTCACACTGCTGCCACCCATACAACAGTCAACCAGGACGATCGACACACACTCAATCAAGTATGTAACTCACACTCCATCAACCGCTACCATCAAACCATTCCGCGCAAGTGTTTCGTATGACATAATATCATACATTTGCTATCATATGTCATCTGGTGCAGTCGCAATGACGATGACCAGCCGTGTGCGGAAGTAGGAAGGGCGGACTTAGGTTGAGCCCGGAATCCAGAATCCGGAAATATTTACATGCAAAAACATTGATCTATTTCCGGGTTCGGAACAGCCACTGCGTTTTCGGGGAATATTTCCGGATTCCGGTTTCCGGATTAAACATGAAAAAACGCAGAGCTCGGAAATGTTTTGCATTCCTTTGAAAACACAGTGAAGTGAAATCTGGTTGAAGATTAATTCCGTGTTCGGAAAATTCAAATATTTCCGGAAAATGCAAAAAAAATAAAAATTCGTCCGGAAACACGAACACGGAAATTGTTCCGTGTTTTGTGTTTCGTGAAAAATTTTCAAAATCACGGAACACGGAAATGACGCAAGCATGCAAACGGTGCTTTTCGAGTGATGATGACAAAGGCCAGCGTGCTCAAGTCAAAAGTGCGTGTGTTGACGCGAACAGAAGGGATGTTCAAGGAAATATTTCCGCATTCCGCGAAAATAAACATGGAAGCCGGGCACGGAAATATTTCCGTGACACGGAAATGAGTGAAATAATTTTGCATGGGAATTATTTCCGTGTTCCGGTTTCCGTGTTTAACTTATGTACGTCCGCGCGAAGCCGGCATTGCTGTACAGCTCACTTTAGAAGGGAACGGCACTGTGACGGCCATAATAATTTTCCCCATATATAGGCATAATAATTTTCACCAATTCTCGGTCATTCACAAATATTTGTGGACAAGCCTTAATTGTTCCAAGAATTCATAATTGGAGCCGTGGCCAAACAATTGAATATTTGTTGCGTCGACAACAATAGCAGCGAAAAAATGGTTGCGAACCAGGAAACGATTTTAACGCGCACTAGAGTTGTCCTTGTCCTTGTGGACACGCTTAGGGCAATGTGCCACCAAATTGAATCACCTCATCCCTAACAGACACATCCACTGCCTGGCATCCAGTGCCCTGACCAGTGTGATCGCTGTGTGTTTGACTGGACCAGTGGCCACGTGGGGCACCGTTGCAGCCGATCAGCGTGGTGACACGCACAAGCTCTGCTACCATCTGCTACGGGATCAGGCAGCAAACCTCAACGTTACCTCAATAAGCGTGAGTGCAATGCCGTGTAACGGTATGGCGAATAACTTTAAGTTTTGATTCGGCCCATGATCATTAACTAACGTGCTTACGTCCCTTAAACAGTAATAGCAGTAATTTTGCAGAACAAACATTTCTACGGCATCACACGAAGCCCGTGGTCGACGGTCAAGTTCATGAAAGTCGCGCATCATCTGCATTTGATCGGCTGTAAATTGGGACCGTGCGCCATAGTTGCTTTGACAACCATCTTGCTCTCGTACAAATTAGTGCAACTTCACGTAAGAGCTGAAAAGTTTCATCAACTTGTTTGCGCGTAATCAGTGAACAGCATCGAATTGACCTACTTTCAGAAACGTCAACATCGCTCACGCTCTCGATCCAACACCAACTCTCTGCCGGTCAGACATTACGGTCGAACGACTCTGCTGGTTATCAGCGTAGCTACACTGTTCATGGCTGTTGAGGTAATTGTGCCTGTGGAGTGCTGGAGGTGACCATAAAGGAATGTAGGTGATTAAGCCATATCAACAACACTTCAGATTCCACAAGGCCTTGCTATTCTGTACTTCGACATTTATGGTGCAGGAATGCTCAATTGCTACGTAAATCTGCCAGAAGTCTTCGAGCTGGCAGAGGTCTGTCGATATTTCAATGGCTATGTACTTTTCAAACTTTAATTTTTTGTTGTTTTTCTTTCACGAAAGCGCCAGATAAAAAGACGATGGCTAGATACACGAAGGAAATCACACAAACTAATGAAATATTTTATCGCCGACCACGTGCAGGTTCTGTACAGTTCGGTGAACGTTGTGCTTTTCTGCGTCATGTCTGGTACGTTTCGAGCCGAACTCGTACGAATGTTCATGTGGTTCAATTGGTTCGCCAAACCCGACAACCAACAACTGACCGGCACCGTTGGCCTGAACAACAAAGTTGACATCAACAGGTATCATCTTAATGGGATTGTGAGTCGACATCAAATTTGCAGGCAACCACCGCGGCTGGGATGCAGTCCGGCACGGCAAACGCTGTTTTTGTTTGAGCCCTGCGATAGCCCCACGTAATCTCGTTCAGAGCAAAGAATCGTTCGCATCATAGCAAATGAACAGCTTTTATGCCGGTCGACATTGATGCTCCAGTTATTTTGATCATTGCGATCCAAACAACAATTGCCGTAGTCAGCCGCAGTCGTCGTTGTCTGGATTGCCCTGAAATTTGATATACCACGGTCACCTATTGATGCCGTTCGTGTCAGCGTTACAGATGTCCGACCAGCACAATGTTGCATGGGTCGCGTTCACTGCTCAATCCAAGTTCATCGGTGGTCACTCGCGGACGCGTCAACTCAACGCTCACTCCCTTGGCCGCAAGCAGGACACCATCAGATCGGTCCGCGTCCATCAGACTGCCGTCGAAGAACAAAGTTCGCCTCTGTACTGGTACCTGGTATCCATACACTGACGGTGACCTAATGCACCGGTCGTCTATGAAGACAGGTCGAGAAGGACATATACATATAAAAATATGCTGCACAATACATGATCATTTTAACTGGCTTATTCTAATCCCATACAAAGCACGAGCGGTCTTTCGGAATTTCTTTCGCTAGTTCTTAACTTTTTAGTTTATTTATTTTTCTTTCCCAGAAACAAACCAATCTCACACGATATCCTGTTCAACAACGCCACGAACAACGAATAAATTCCAAACAACTGTTTGCGATTGAACATGAAGACTCAAGTGAGAAGAGCAATCAATTTGAGGATGAAGTTTTATTATGATTTTCTGTGACTGATTTTAATGATTAAAAACGTTTGCTCATATTGCAGACCAAGCGATTCAAAAACGTATATTTACGAAACAGGGTCTAAAGTTTTGTTTCACTCCCTCACATTGGGTGCATGTCATCTTTTTTGTCATGAAGCGACTTTTTTCGACAATTCCTGAGATCTCGATCTGATGTAAAAACAATAACACATAATAAATTCACGTGTGTAGATTTTTTATTCAACCGCGTTTTTGATTGCACCCAGACACGAACACAGTTTAGATTTCGCTTTGATATACGCTTTCACACAACTTCATAGAAATGTACAGTCCTCACAAAATCATAAATGCCTGAAAAAGGCCAGAATATCTCACAATAATGGCCCGCGTAACACAGTATGCTGTTTTGATAATTTGATGTTTCCTAGATGAGGATCACAGACGTTGCAAAGCTTCCGTGCTCAGCTTTTACCTCAGTAAAATTGGGCCGATTCGACCCTTTTTGTTGGGCAAAATTCTCGAACACGTAACACTGAGAACGCATACACTCTCAGCACCCATCAGATAGTACAATTGTATCCATGCACAAGTGGTGCCAGAGACCGCATGCGTTTTTGTGGTAGGACAGAAAATATGGAAATGACTTTGAAGGAGTCTAAAGTAGTGTGAAATCCATCTCGGTGATGTTTCAAGCATATACTATTGCTTACTGGATGGACTTCACCCGACTACCTGATAAAGACCAAGCCCCAGATTTTAGTTGATTCCACACGATCTGGTCACTGTTCAACTGAAGCGACCTGCACTTGATGTTTCACACCTCACTGGCTTCCTTCTCAGGGATGTTAGTCAGACCGGCGTCTTTCGCCCAATAGTAATCGGGTGGACCGGGCGAGAAACAAGTGTTGTCCTGCAACGTAATACAGTAAAGATCGCAAAATGGCTGTTATTTCAAGTGATGATCTGCAGTTCAAAAACGAATTTACCTCAAGAATACCGCCATTATCCGCCCAGTACATCATGTAGAAGTTGCACATCTCATCTTTGCCGGTTCCGCTGCAAGAAAACAGAAAAATGAAAATCATATGCGCACATTTGATAATTTTTATTTGAGTCAAAAATGTGACCTACCCAACAAATACTGGTTCATCGCTCTCATTCTCCATGTGACATCGGGCTGCCTGGAACACACGATTCATATCGATCGATAAGAGCAACTGAGGTTAAACACGGAAATAATTTCAATACAAAATTATTTCACTCATTTCCATGTCACGGAAATGTTTTCGCGAAAATTATTTCTGTTCGCGTCAACACGCAAACTTTTGATTTCAGAACGCTGGCTGTTGTCGTCATCACTCGAAAAGCACCGTTTGCATGCCTGCGTTATTTCCGTGTTCCGTGATTTTGAAAACTTTTCACACAACACAAGACACGGAAATATTTCCGTGTTCCGATTTTCGTGTTCAACCTAAATTCACCCTCTTAAAAGGCGCACGAGCAATTGAGCAAGACCATTTTGAGCAAGAAAAAAGAACAGAGTCCAAAAGAGCCGAACCTAAAAGCAAGTATGCCCACACAGCCTAAGCCCAAACACAAAACAAAGCCTAGGTGGAAGCCTAAGCCTAGGCTTGCCTCCAAAGCCTATCCTTAAGCCACTGAAACAAAATATGAGATCTACTTTTTTGGCTCTGCTCTTTTTTGTCGCTCAAGGTGGTCGTGCTCAAACCGGCTTTCAGGGCCACCGATAAAAACGCGCCACCAACTTACCACAACATCACCTCCCTTGATCACCATTTTATCGTCAGCCACCGGGTAGAACATCTGAAATGATGAAAACATAAGCCGTTCGTCATGTCGTGAATGTGTCGAATTTTGTGTTTGCCTGTGGTTGCATGGGGTCGTGTTTGCCAATCAGCTCCCAGTTGTCCTTGCTTTCATCGTCACTCTCAGTCACTTTCCAGCCGGTCACTGCTTTGCCTGCAAGTGTATTGAATGTAAATAAAGAAAAAATACATGGTTTCTCTTAGTTATCATTGTACCGTGTTCGTGTGTGTGCGTGCGGAATGCGAACGGATGCAATTCGACGTCCTCGTCAATCACGCACGCCGTTTCGAAATTCTCTGCAGAAATTAACATGGGTATGTTGTTTTGAGATTTACGTTTATTGGAAAAACGTGGCATGGAACACGGCGACATCTGGTGGTCACTGACCTTTTGATTTCGGTCCAATTGCGCCGTCGGTGGCCATGAGGAGGGTGGCCGCCTGTTTGGGAAGCCTAAAACAATAAAAAGGCCCACTAAGAAACCCGTGATGAACATGTGAAAACAGTCACCGAGTGACAAGTAGCGAGTCGCGTACGTATACAGTACGTATGCATACTATGTGTTTTAAGGTTACGGTAAGTTATGTATCTCTGCGCAAAACCGTGACTCACTCCTTCGTCGTCGAGATCACATCGAGTCCGGAATGATCGGGGACTGAAATTGAAAGCGAATTCTACGTTTTTGCTGTTTGTTCTCCCACCAGCAGAGTACAATGAAGCTCACTGTTGCTGGCGTGCATGTAATGCATCTGCACAACCAAATAGCGAATACTCGAGTCACCGCCGACCTTGAAACCGACGTCTGAAATCGGAATTGCAGAAGACTTGAACACCACAATTGGACTTTTAGTGAATAGGTGAAATGTGTCGAAAATACGTCAGCCAGCCCGTGTAAACAGACCTTGAGGCAACTTGAGTGCAGGTGCATCCCTGCCCCAGGCGTACATGATGGTCGATCCCTCAGCACATGGCGGTGCCTGCTCGTACATGTCCGAGTCGTCACCACCGTTTGTCATCTCACCACAGTTCCTGGCAAGAGGGTTAGCATCAAATGGTGCCCGGGGACTCAATTCGAGTAAAATGTTTGCAATAAAAAAGCCGATATTCCACCTCCTTTACAGTCCGGGCTTTTACTGGAAAACCCCGGATCCCACACACAGGTACAAACGATAGCTGATGTTTCACCACGACCTTGAATGCTGAAAGCCATAACCAACCAGATTTTGTCGTGACTGCCTGGCTGGGCACAACCAAAGAGCAACATGTGATGTGCCTTCTGCATCGTTGCGTGCGGTACGAATTCGGCTACAATGTTAATATGGATGTACAACTCCATTACAGTATGTAACCACATGCGTAATTTACTTCATAAAGTTTTTAAAATGTTGAGCAAATCCGCCCCTGACTCTAGTTGAACTCACTAATGTAATGGGCATGATCGCCATCCACTTTGAGCGCATGACACAGATATGTTTCGGGCTGCAACATGGAAAACACAGTTTGATTTTCGATCGCAGGTTTCGCCTTTTTTAGCTTCCTACTTGAATAAATATATGAATATGCAAAAATTTAAGCAATGGGTGAGTTTAAGCCATTTTTTGTTCACAAAGGATTTTGGAATTCGTACATGCGCTCCCCGTTATTATACAAACATTTATTCTTTTTGATCCCCACTTCTGTTTTCGCAAATCTTGCCCCTACTTCTTCATGGTAGCACTTAAACTCAAACACAAATTAACTGGACCATGGCATCAAAAATGTCGGTTGAACATCAAATGTTAATAAATTTTCAGATTGATACCCTCAATAATGAGTGATAAATAACATTATGAACGGCTTGACTTGATATTTGACATGAGGCCGACCTATTTCCGACCTAGAGAGACTACAGGTCACACGTGCGATATCTTTTATTATGAAGTATACATATGCCTACTAAGTGAGCATTACCATGACCCCGCAAATATTTAATGATCGGCCACCTGGAGATCAACTCTAGGGACTTTTCCACACAAATAACAATATAAGGTGTGAATAACTAATAATAATACCAAACTACTGACGAACAGAGGGGCACGCATGTTTTTTCTGCTCGGATGATTTTCTGCATTTTTCGAGTCACCTGTTTGAAATCCACGAGACATGAACTTGGTTAGTGATGATTACCTGTGTGTCTATGCTGGATTCATATGGAATAAAAAACAAGATTGCACGTGTATCGGTCACATTACACGAGCAGACATTTTATCCAAATCAAAGTTCACAGAGTAAAATGATTACCGGCACGTCACCCCACGGTGAGAGTGTTAAACTCGCACGATGACATTGTTTGTCGGTGAACAACATGATTTCTCAAATTCCCAGTGCCGAACTACAAACTTGGTGTGCGTACTTTTTCAAACGAAAAAACCTTGATGTTCGCTCTTTTCACATTGAGCTCTCACAGCCGAAGGCAAATCTATGTTTTTCTCACATTATCGGAAAAGCGTTCGGCTGACAATCGTGCTTTTTGTTCTGAGAACCTTAACGTACACCTGCGAAGAATTATTTTAAGGAATTCATCTACTTCTGGCAAAAAATGTGACAAAAAGTGACATTAAGTAGCGCCAAGTATTATAGCACTCACACTCACCTCGGTGACAACAGCGCCAGGCATGAGAAGGCTGGTCTTTTCGTGCTCGCGTGCCTGAGCGCACAGCACGCACAGCGCTGCCACTAACAAATACAGGTATGCTGCCATTATTATATTATCCTTTCTGAAAAGAAATCGCGGTCTATTGTTCACGTGACATCGTATTTCGATAACAATCAAAGCACGCAACCTACATAATCTTGTGTGTGTTTTTTCTACCAGGAAAAGCTGTTTTTCACATGTCCTCTTGCAGGTATCTCTTCAAAGCGCGTAAATTAGCACAAGAGAAAAGAAGGCGTTTCCCAAACCAAACTTTCCGTGCACTGCACATGCAGCACCTGCTGGTGCATGTGGTATGGAACAAGCTTCCAGTGCGTGCAGACTGCACAAAGCAGGGCCATACATGCAGGCAAGCAAAACAGCGTGGGTGGAGCGGGGTACACATAGGCACTACACTCGTTCGTGTACTTGGCCTCCTCGCGTGTTCTTTTAATATTTCGGCTTCAATCTATTTCTCTTTGTTAATTTCATCACGTAGGCGATTTGCATCGCTCAGAATGGCTGTTCAGTCATAATCGTGTCATGCACTCACGATTGGACAATGTATGTATACATCTCGTGTCATTCAAGACCCCACCACTCCAGTACCAATGTAGCCAGTGTGTTTACGTGCACATGCAAGCCTCAGCCTCTGCACTTTCCTATCGATCCATAGCTGTCAACTTGCTTGTGCCCCAAGCCACGGCTAACATGTGGCTTGTGCCGTGTTTCTATCTAAAATGCGTGATGCATCATGCTTCAGTACAACGATAGTTACAATTTGTTGGGTACTAACTAAAGATCCCAGAATAAGGTCCGCAGAACCGCTCTACTCAAGAACATCTCTCACTTAGGGACACTGTACTGTGCATCTGTCATCTGGCCATTGCCTACGGTAATTAGGGTATAATAATGACCGCGATGGAGGTTGCCTTGCTTTGCAAGTGCTTCGGAGGGAGTTTGATAGCAAAAAATAACACTGAGCTGTTGAAATCAGAGGGTGCATTACATACCTATCGTGTGCTACTCGTATATCCGTGTGCCAGTGTTATTCATACGGTATTTCAGTGTGCCATTTCATTTACAATAAACGTGCTTGTTGGTTGCGTACCTATCATAACGGCACACTTGACTTGAACATGATGACTGTCATGATCACTGTCTTGTCTCACGATTGTTCATGTACGTTGTACGTTTTTGTTGGAAAACAAACAAAAACGTAAGCCGTTGGTACAGCGCCTGGCGCATCATTCCGTCATATTGTATATTTTTTAACTAAATGCACGTATGCAATGTTTATACATGCGGAAGTTGCATCAATTTCAAAATGACGCTGCATCAAAGGATACCTGCGATGACGACAGCAACAAGTAACAACGTTCGAGTAGCTCATAATGCGAATGTAAGGGGCTCGTATGATGTGACGTATACCTGCATACAGTATGCAGTTTTCACTGGATGAGCTTGAGCAATCAAATGAGTAACACTCAAAATGTTCAAACATTCCACAATTATGTAGTTAAGCCGTGTTTCTATTCGCCGAGTGAATAGCATGTGCCAATTCTGCGCTCAAGCTCCAGCGTTATTGTGTAGGTTATGTGAGAACGTAGTGTAACGAACTTTTTTCACATTTATTTTCAACCTTGGCCATAAAATATGACCACACTGACTTACAACACAATGTGGACTAAACGCGATTGAACCAATTTCACTTTCATTTGCTTTTACAATCGTTGGACAAAACAAAACAGCCACTGAGTGTGAGCCAGTCAGAATCATAATAGGCCCAGCCCACCACAAAGTAAACACCATTCATTTCCACTGGTTTATTTTTTATGTTTTGTATATTACACAACAAAATAATAAAACAGCGCATAATTTTCAACGTAATTTGTGAAACAATTGCGCACGGAGTGTCCATGTAGATGTAATACTTGTTTTGACTAATGAAAATCATATGAAGTCAGCCAGAAAATCCAGACGCCCGACAGAGTTTTGCGCCGAAAATATTTTCGTGCGGAGTTGCGTCGCTTTGAAACTATGATCTCAAGATTCAAGATCAAAATTGTCTGATAAGCTGAATGTGAATAAAATTCCGTCAAGCGCAATGCAGATAGCCTTGTGAAGAAAGTTGAGTTCTCACAATGCATGCATACTGTCTCATTTAACGAAGCTCAAAATACCTGTTATATCTCTTTCTCTACTGCGGATTGTCGGGAATCATTTTCGGTTCGTATTGATATGAGATGAATTGCGTTTTGGTTTTTTGTCATAATTTTACCAGTGTTAAACGTTATAAAGAATTTATCATGCGACTGATTTCAGCTTTCAATCAAAATGGAACTAACGGGCACTGGAGCAATGTGTAATGTGCACGATGTATAGTATTTCCTGCGAGTCAGAGGAAGCCGTGTCAGCGTTGTAAGCTACCCCCTAGCTGAGGTCGAAAGTCCACGACTCCCCTTGAAAATGCAAAGAAAGAGAAACCACACCTGACATGCACGCCGCCAACGTCACCAGAAGCCCGAAACATTGTTTTGTGCGCCGGCTTTACCTGGCGGGTGACGTCTGATTTCTCTTTCTTTGCATTTTCAAGGTGAATCGCACAGTTTAGACCTTAGCTAGGAGCAACTGGATTACACGTTAAGTGGGTGTTTGGACCGATATAAGAAGAAAAGACTACCCTATATGCTGGTATATGTATGCGTTCCAGAAAAAAGCTGGAAAGTCCCCACCACATGGCAACATTTCAGACGGCAAGTTCTTATTGCAAAGTTATCTTCAGTCCTCTGGAGTGCTGTTCCAGATTCTCTGGTCACGCGACCACAATGGCGCGAGGTCAGTTGTCAAGTACAAATCCATACGAATCACTTCATCAAAACATCGCGTGTCGCTTTGTTCCATTGATCCTCTTGCGTTCTACAGATGATCCATGTTCCTTTGGATGCGCAAACTTCAAAAGTTCATGAAAAGGCATAAACATAATCCGTCAATTTTCGAGTGCATCTCAAGAGCAAGGTGTGATCCGCCAAATAGACAAACACGTGTACGAACATACTGAATCGGCACGCCCATGTTGGAACGTGCGCAATAAATTTGAGGTTTTCGCGTTCAACTTGAGCGCCAGACGTGTGAATACCTCACATCTCAATTTTTTATTTGACTCCACCATATGTCCACAAATTGAGCATTTCAACCCTTTTTGAAATAAATGATCACCACCATGCCGTACTTATTTCAAGGGTGGAGCCATGTGCAGTGTGTATAGTCAAGGCTAGACTTCATGTTCATGTAGCGTCAAATCCGAATCATTGATGTTACACGTTACGTAATATTTGCATTTATTGGTGGCTTTGATTTGACGCTGCTATTCATTGTTGAAGTCACCTATAACATGAGACAAAAAATTTGCAGTTCTAGATTTTCTATTTGTGTATGATTAGGACTTTTATCATTCGGCTACATGTTACATATGCCTGCCTATATACCTTTAGTGCCTTCGAACATTGTTCTGTCGCACTATTTTATTTTATTTAGCGTACCTATTTCGAACATACAGATGTCATCACAGAAGCACGAAAGTGGATAAAAACGATAGGCATTTTTAAATCAAAAGTTATAAAACCGCAATCATACGCATTTCATTGAACTTACGCTCACGCCCCGGTACAATTGCGGTGTGACAATCTAACCACTGGAGCGTTACAAATTAGTTCATTTTCCTATTTTATAGACCAATTCAATTGCGCAATCATGTGAGCCCAGCACAGCAAATATGGTGCATCATCCCGAATAATTAATATTTGCATCAGCATGTGACCAAACCACATTGTCGCATTATGCCGTCGATATTATGCTAACCAAATACTTACTGTCCAGCAATCCAGCCCTACCCACTGTGTTATTCTTCCTCTTGTATTACGGCATATCGAATAATAACGATTCGGAACAAGATTATGGTGACTTGAACCTACAAAACAGCCAACTGCTCGCACTGGAGAATGGTTTGTCTGCTGTCGTTTTTTAAAATTATTTTCTGAAAAGCTTTAAAAACGTATCAGAGTAAATCTTCTTTTAACTCACGTTTTTTTCAATGTTTACTTTACATCGTCGCACTGTTGTGTTTTCATTCCATAAGTGCTGAGAACAGTGATGATGATTGTCAACAGATTGAGTGCGCTTTTAAATTCAGGCGAGTTCTGTGCGTGGCTGGACGCGATGCCACGACGACAATCAGTGACTGACGATTACATGGTGACTTTCGTGACACAACTCACATTGGATCATGTGGGCTCACTGGTGCAGGTATCGGATGAAGCACTGTGTTTGCCTGAATCAACAAGGTCATGTCCATATCTGAACCCATTCAGGTGGCCAATCGTTGGCGCGCACCGATTTCGGCCGCTGTGTTTCTGCCAAGCAACACTCTCGCCACGGCCATCCACCTTTTATACCAACTGCGTGAAACATCACCCAGCCTGGCCGCACACACGAGCATGCACTTATTCTGGCGCAACACGGCCAAAGACTGTCAACGCATGTGGCATGCCTTGCTCGTTCAGGGTGCACTTGTACAGGGTGTCACCGGTTGCACAGGGCTGGCGTGTGTTATGCAAAGGGCCATGGACATCGGCAGCAGTGGGTCAGTTGTCGTGATTGATGTTTCAACATATTCGAGAATGCTGTCGGTCAGTCTTAATGTTCAGAGTTCCTGTGAAAATGGAAGTTCCATGATAACAGCATCAGACAGCGTTGAGCACGCCCACCTCAACAGGCACCATTGTTATCAGACCCATCGATGGGCACGCTATGTGTCAATGATGTTAGCATCATGACTGGATACAACGACATAACAGCACCTTTCTAGCCCCACCGACCAACGGTATCCAGTGAATGTGGCCCGAAATCTGGCACGCATGTTTGTGTCAACAACACATGAGATGGTCGCTGATGTTGAATTGATACCAAGTGTAGGATTCGCCAATTATCTTGGACAGTTTCTCAGAAAAATCGATGATCAGGTGAATCATTTTGGACTCGGATATGTAGCCGATATATGTATGAAGGCTTCGAACTATGTTTGAAATGTCAGCCGATCGCACGTGAAGTGTACGTTGTGGCCGTGTTCGAAGTAGACGACAGCGTTGAGCGTGTGCCTGGGGACAAAAACCAATTGAAAACACTGATGGCACGCAGCAAAGCTGTGCCGTTTCACTACTTCAAGGTGGGATTAAAAATTTTGTGTTGTGGTTTTCTGTCTCACTTTTTTGCCTTTGACACGATTGGCAAATGGCTTCAGGTGCAAAAGTTTCAACCGTAAATTACCGCAACCCAATGACACATCCATTCCAGGCCCCCGAATGCCACCGTATCCCGTCGCTCACCAATTGGCTGAACACAGATGTGTTGCCTGATAATCAGGTTGACGTGCTGGTCTCGACGCGATGGCTGCGTCCCTGTTGGGAACCGGTATTCGTCGCCCGCACCGGTCTCGCACCGAGATACGACGCTCGGTTCAGGGGATACGGCAAGAATAAGATACAACAGGTTCTCCCTATGACAGGCAAAGTGGAGAACGCAATCAGTTTATGCATGTTACTATTCTAAGTGCAAATGTTGGTGCCGGCCGAGCTCATTGAAAGTTGAAAGCCAAGATAACAGTGGTGACGTTTTGCAGCTGTACGAGATGTGTCGTGCCAACTTTACATTCCATCTGCTCAATGACTTATTCCTCGTGCATCGTCATATCGATCGGATGACCAATACAAAATGGTATTGTACTTATAGCCCAGTGAAACATCAATGATACGATGCATCCTGTCTTTGATATTCAGGCTTCACATCCGGACGGCCGTGTTGGCCAACAACGTGCACTACGAGGTGTTCCGACGCAGACTAGACGCTCGGTATCCGGACAAGAACTTGACTGATTATTGTGACCAACGGACTGACACCGAAACCTCTTCGGTACCTGAACGGACTGAGAGTGGAAACGCGACAACTGTTTCCCAGAAGAAACACACCAACAATGGTGTGCGATGATGTTTCATGGTACAGCGATTCTACGTGTTTGTCACCCTGTGAATCCTTAGTCTATATTGTTTAGATGCTCAATTTCATTTATATCTTAAAAGTCCTATGAGATTTTGTTGCAATCTGTGCACATAACAAGTGGTCGAAATGGCGAAAAATAAAATGTGGTTTCATCAACTCGGCACTGATTTTCAGATAAATGTTCTCAGTCATGATTTTATTGGTTGATGATTGCACATTAACAGTACAAATCAGTAAGTGCATGTCCACGAAGATATACAAACATGGGTATTACGCAGGGCATTTAAAATGTCATTAACTTTGTTTCGGTGATTTGAGCATATACATACGATGTTCACAACTTAATGTAATTCACTGGATGAAATGCAACATACTCATGACGCAAGCAGTGGCTTTGAAAGTGTTGCTGTGCAGTCCTGTCTGATGTAAATATTTTTCAGCAAATCGCATTTTTTCGGAAAGTTCAGCATTTCTTTAATGAGTGGTCCCAATCGTTTTTGTAGCTCCGGTTGCACAATATTCGGCCAGATTGACTCTGGATTTCTGATCGCATTTTCGACCATTTTGACCTTATCGCCCAAACCCAGCATTGCTTGCTTGATACTGCTGGTTATTTCTTTCATTTTGGACTGAAAACGCAATAATTGCTGTTGTACATTTTGTGAGTCAGTTTTGTCGCTCGCTTGTCAATTAACGTTCCAACCCTCGAATGTCTCAAAACGCTGGTAGCCACTGCCACATGGCAGAAACGAAATTAGAGGCGTTCAGATCTATATTCAATCTGATCCCTATCCGTTGAGAATACATGACAGTGTTATTCAATAAAGAAACAGGTCAACACTAACTGCGGCTTGGCTGAGTTCAGGATCAACATTGCCGGTCTTCGACTGTGAGATGTGCTCGACCGCTTGATTGATCCAGTCAAATCCTTTCGAGATCTCATTCGTAAAGTCGTCGATGAATCTCTCAAAATCAAAATCACAGAAAAGTGCAAATCGGATCTTCTGTATGCTTATGAACAACATCACCGCTGTATGTATACCTTACGCCGCGCAGCTCCAGGGTTGATCACACATTCTTTCTCGAACTCGTTCACAATTTTCTTACACATCTTCGCCCGAACGTCTTTCATCTTTGATTTCGTCTCTGTCGACGCGTTTCCGCCGCCGGTTGGTGTCGCTGCACCCGTTAGATTCTTCACCAGATCGTCGATCTTGCCCGACAATTGTGTTCTCACTGCTTCGACTCGGCCTGGAGTTAAATTTGAAAGATGAACAATACTGATCCGATAATACATTGTACATGCAGTACCTTCATGCTAAATGCTAAATCAGTTAACCTTCCAGCTCATTCGTTCGATTTTCGTTCTTCTCATCGAAATAGTCATCGTCATACAAATCCTCCTCTTCCTCTTCTTTTTTCCTTTCTTTTTCCTCAGCCAATTCATCCTGTTTTTCTTCATTGTCCTCAATCCTATCTTCAACATAACCCAATTGATCTTTAATGTCATCAATGTAGTTGTACTTAATTTCGCTCAGATGACCAGCTATCTCGCTGATTTTCTTCTGGTCCTCCGCATGGCCTGGTATCATGCCTTTCGCAAAATTACTGGCCAAATTGCCGGCCATGTTTTTTGCTGAGTTCGCCAAATCTTTGAGGAAACGCTGAAAAAATTGATCGATTAAAATTTTTATAATCGATGAATCTGTCTGTAGTGACAAACCTTTCGTCTGATCGGCTCAGCTTCTGTTTCGATGATTGACATTATTACTAACAAAAACAGCAGAAGTATTGTTCTGGTTCTCAAAATCAACGTCATTGTGATTGATACCTGAACTGCGCACTATAATTATTCTGTAGAAAACTAAAATGGATTTGATTGATGAACTTGATTCTCGAATGACGGACCCCTTCACGGCGACGTTGTCATGACAAACCTGAGCAGTTGCACAGTGCTGCACCCGAGACAACAAACAGGATTGAATGACTTCAAGCACAGAAAATGAACTTTCTTTCTATTTTGAAAGTCGTTCACAGAATAAGGAAATACATACAGTACAGTCATACAACGCGACAGTTCATACAATTTGAAATCGTCGCTCTTACCCGTCCTTCGGCGGTTTACATTGACTAGGTATACAATACTCCGACAATTCTTTTGGGAGAAACTTTTCAAACGCGTTGCCTGATCCGTAAAGCGCATGATGCGTGCACTGCCTATACCGGTCACGTGACTTCTGTAGCCAGTGCACGCCGCGCTTTACGGATCACGCAACGCGGTTGAAAAGTATCTCCCAAAAGAATTGCCAGAGTATACCTGCTGTGGTGTGCAATGACCACGCTGCTGGGCTGCTCACTGGGCTGAAGCATGAAAGTTGACTTGTTCCGTCAACACAAGTCGTCGCATTTCATGCAATGCGGTCCACATATCTTACGCTTATGGGGCTGCGTGGCATTTTTTTGCAAAAAGCGATGTTTGGCGTCTGCGACATCAGATTTAGCCGAAGTTTACCATACATGGACCAGATGGCTACAGCGCAAGTTTCGCATGTCGCATGTCGTAACAGAACGTGAATCAAAGAAAACTCGTGTTTTTAGTCTGATCATGGAACAACCGTTGTTACATGTAGGTTGTCAAATACTCGTCATATCACAGACATTGTCGTAAACTATAATCGGTGACAATTATTCTTCTTTCAATTTTTCGAGGCTCCACACAACATTAGGGCCAGGTGTAACAGACGACGCCTTTGTCAACCGCTGTCGGGATTTTCTGGACATGTGATCAAAATATTGGTGATGCACGCTTTCAATTGAGCAGCAAGAGGGTGATAAGCAAAAACGAAGTATCAACACAGAACTTTCACGCTCACCAATTTCACTTGTCGTTCCGACGCATCAATGGTGTACTGATGATCGAAACCTTTGATCGGCTTCTGAGGCCAACTGAGTCTAATGCCATACAACGGCTGTGTCGCACCACATGCGCCGGGCTTGTTCTTGTTGACGCAGTAACCAAGCATGCCTCGACTTATGTAACCTAAATGAGCACTACGCTTTCAGTGGTCCATAGATGAACTCGAGAACACGTTATAGTGCCCCTTTAACCAAACCAACCAGCATGACGACGACCAGCTGGACCACGACGACCGATTGCCGTGCGCTTGAATTCATGGGTGTCAACTGTCAACATGTGATCCTGACCGTTGCCATTGGAGTAGCCGCGATGCAGTGCCACCTTTTGGGGACAGTATGCACCCGTGTAGGACTTGGACATCAACTTGCCGAGTGTGGCCGGCTCACGGCGGTAGCCATAACGACTCGCCTCGTCTGCAAAGCACGAAATTTACTTGGCGGGTGGTAAATCCGACACAAAACGGACAATAACGGCAACGTCCTGAGTCATCGTCACCATTCGACTTACCGCGGTCCAGAGACGCCATGTGATCGCCAATCCTGGGGTTGAACAGTCGGTACAAGGTCACCAATTGGGGCGCTAAAACGTAATCAGACGGTCCCCTTTTGCGTGTTCGGTGACAACATGAACAAACCTTCAGATTGAACTTTGGTTCGAAGTTTGCTCGTTGGCGTGTCTTCAAGTGCTTGATCAGTTGTGGCTGCCGAGTTGGTTCTTTCCTCTTCTGTTGTTGTTTCTTTGGTAGTTAGTTCCGCATCTGTAGCCGATTTCGACGTAATCGTTACCTCAGTGCCAAGTTTTACTGTTGTGCCCACTTTTGTGACTGAGTTTTCCGCTGTTTCCGCTTCTGTGGCTGGATTTGTCACTGTTGCCTTATTTGCAGACGGCTTCACTCTTGTTGCCGTTTCTGTTGATAACTTTGTTATTGTTTCCAAGTCAGTAGCTGCTTTTGATATTGTTTTGGTTCGTGCAGTTGGCTTTGTAGTTGATGTGACAATGGCAACAGCTTTTGCAGATTTCGATTTTGTTGCTTCCCCTGTTCTTGCTGGTATCGTTACTGTCTTTTTCTCTTCTGTAGCTGTCTTTGGTGTTGTTGCCCGTTCTGAAATTATTTTTGCTGTTGTTGTCGCACTTACAGCTGGTTTCACCGTTGTTTCCGTCTTCTCAACCGGTTTTGCTGCTCTGTTCGCCTCTGGATCCTGTTCTGGTGTTGTTTCCACATCTGCAGCTGGGTTCATAGGTGTTGTCGTATTTGTATAAGTTTTTCGTTTCGCTTCTGTCGCTGGTTTCGCTGTTGATTTCACATCTGTAGCTGGTTGTGCTGTTGTTCCCGCTTTTGTAGCCAGTTTTGATGCGGGAAACACCTGTTCAGCTATTTTGGACGTTGTTGACGCTCTTGTACCTGACATGGTAATTCTTTCCGCTTGAGTTGTTGGTTTTACAGGAGTTGCAGCTTCTGTAGTCGTTTGCTCTTCCTTGTCCACCTTTTCTCTTGCGACACTTCTTGTTGCTTCATATGCTGCCGTGTTGGCGTTCGGAGCAACACGAGCTGAGATTAATGGCATCAGCAAGAAAATCTGCCCTGCCAGCAAAGTTGTCTTGGACATAACTTTCACAGTTAATTGCGACAATTGAGCAAATTGAAGAAAAGTTATAATTCTGATGGTTTTGGTGTTCGTGCAAGCCTTTCTTGAAAACTGCATTTAGATTAGAAATCCTAGAAACGAACCTTTTTCCATGCTGTGAAATTTGCATAATATTAATGCATGCGAGAGCGAGTTTGTTGAGTAGAGTGGAAAAAGTAAGATTGTGTGCATGTGCTATTCCCAGAAACTCCAAATTCAAAAAATTTGCAATATTGCGGTTACAGCAGCCAGCTTTTCTGAGCGTTTCAGCAGATCTAAACAAGTTTTATCTCACAAATGACAAATGAAAAAGTAGACTCCAAGGGAAGCTAATGGCATAATACAAATGGATGATGTAGGGAAGAACACATATGTATGAATGAGTGGAGGGATCACGTGTTCACGCCATCATGGCAGTGTCGATCATGTGCTCCCTGTCGGTGCCCTTGTCGGCCATTTCGGCACGTTGTTGCAACAATCGTTGTTTGTAGTCGCGCCCGCGTACCAGGCCCTTTGCGACTGGACAGCACGGACAACAACAGCACATCAGTGGGATGCAGCATGACGTGACCAGCAGGAGCAGCATACTCAGCAATTGAACGCTGAAACGATCGATTGATAATGCTGGACATGTTTTGGCGATGCTTAGACTATTGGCATAAAGAACCGTTCTTTATTTTTCGGGAAAAGACGGTTTTTTCCGCAAAAGACTTTTTCAATATTTTACCGCAGAAGGGGAAAGCAAAAATGCCTACATGTACAGTATATAACGATTTGGTCAAAATATGTTCATGTAGGCGGGTTGTTTCTCGAAGAGTGCTTTCTTTGGCCTTAGACAGCGACAAACAAACCACAAAGTGCCCCAAACCAACGTCACTTCAATGTCTGTTTCGCCCATCGTTGTTTTAAGATCGGTTTCACATTTTAAAACCTTTAAACTGTAAGAATATGTACTGTATATTTCCATCACTCTGTGGCATTTTTATGGAAAAGTAATAACCAAACTGAGGAGTCAAATCCAAATGGTGACGTTTCGATGGTGCCAGGAAAATCGGCACCAGCAAGCCTGGCTTTGACACGTGGGGCGCGTTTGTGTCAATTGCTTTGTGGTACACAGTGAACGCAGTACCAAAACTGGCGGTACTGCGAGGCCAGCCAACACAACACAGAGCTTAGTTGCAGCATGCTCCATTTTTTAGCGCTCGCTGGCACCGTAAAAATGTTTCAAGCGAAAATAGACAAATCCAGTGCTGTGGGTTCCTCAATGTTTACGATTTTTTGAGTGCCAGCCGGCGGGCTGCTCTCTCAAACTGTACATACTGTATGTCTTATTACATGGGCCCTTACATTTTGTGCGTGCTTCTTTGCTTGATCAATACGAAGTCCCGGTAAGTTTTTCGTTTTCAAATTTTATTTGCACGCTTACGCGAAAACCTTCACACAAGACCCGGAAAGCCCTAAGGCAAAATTATCATCACATCGCAGGTTGCGGTGAACATGGTGGGCAGCAACGTACATGGACCCAAACCCAACAAGTTCGGAAACCCTTTTGTGAGCTTATACATACATAGATCTCGGCAGTTGTTGCACCTGGACACACTTCTAGCATGCCGTTCGAAAGCGCAGGCGATCTAGTGCTCAAGTGCTTCCGAGTTAGCCGTGCCAAGTTTTGTGAAGGACGTTTGTTCACACGATATGCATGCGTTTGAAAGCAGGAGTTTGGTACCAAAGCACTTGAAAATACAAAATTTTAACACAAAATGCTAAATCGCCTACGCTATCAAATGCTGTACTAAAAGGATCTCCACGTGCTACCACAGCCGAGATCTAGCGTCACAAAAGAGCTTTTTTTTGATCACCCTATGTAGAAAACATGTGCACCACCCCTACGTTTCGTACGGTTTATTGGGACAGCATAGTAAAACAACTAACGAGAGTAGAGAAATTCAAGCATTACATGAGAATTGCAAAGTTCAGCAGTTTACACACAAAGACGTTCAAGTTGGCTTCACAGTCAAAACACAGCATGATTCACACAACTTGCAATATGGTCGAAAAGAATCGTTCAGCTGCATTCAGCAGCTATATATAGCATTTCCTTCTTATGCGTTTCAACGTTGTAAGCCAACTCCTAGCTGAGGTCGAAAATCTACGACTCCCCTTGAAAATGCAAAGAAAGAGAAATCACACCTGACATGCACGCCGCCAACGTCACACCAGAAGCCTGAAACATTGTTTCGTGCGCCGGCTTCTTACGTGGCGGGTGACGTCTGATTTCTCTTTCTTTGCAATTTCCAGGTGAATCGCACAGTTTCGACCTCAGCTAGGAGCAACTGGATCGCAGGTTGAGTGGGTGTTTGGACCAATATAATAAGGAAAGACTACACACCCTATAGATAGTATCAAAGCTCCAAACCTCAAATGCACGGATCAACTCCATGTTTCGGACCCGGTTCGTACCGGGAGAACAGGTTGCGTTGCGGCAGTCGTTGACAGTAAAACGTGAATAATGACTTGGGTTCGAATCGTACAATTCCCAAAAATAGGGACGCTCGCTCGAAGGTCACAGATAAGGATGAGAAAAACAAGGTATGCACCAAACAATGAATTGTCAAGTTCTGTCGCTGGATCCGTTCCGGTGCAGGGCTTGGTGTTGTCGTTGAGTGAGTCAAGCGGTAGCGTCTCGCCGATGGACGTCATCAACATGCCAGTTCACTGCCGAAGTTGCTGTCGGGGGCTTGGATTGTGCTCATTGCATAAAATGGAGCTAGAAACTGCCTTGACACATTGGCTACTTTTATTTTTTATGACACGATGCGCATTGAAAAACTATGTAATAGAATGATGAACACTATTTCCAGATGTGACAATTTTAAAGTTTATAAAGACATGGAGACAAGGTACAGTACGTTTCACGAAAAGGGGTCACGCACTAGTGTACACGATTAATTTGCGTGCGCGTGTTGTAGACTCAGCCACTTGTAACTTTATCACGCTCGCGCTTCTTAACTACTGCACGGGGTCACACGCGTATACCCGCACGCAACCCGCGTGCATAATCATGCGGTGTGTGATGAGCGCAGCTATCAATTTTGGGTGGCTCGTTTTTTTGTTGATGATTGTTAATAAATGGTTTTATATCATCATAAAAAAGCTGCAACATCATCATAGGGCATGTTAGTGACTAACCACAAGATTAAAAATAAAATTGAAACTCAACAACTGCTCGCAACCCACATTCTATAATTTCGCACGCGATTACACGCGTGTGACCTAGTGCGAGCGTAAGCCCAGGCTACAACACGCGCACGCAAGTAGTGCGTGTACCCCTTTCCGTGAAACGTACTGTATCCTCATTGTACCACGACGCAAGTCTTGTGCACTATCGGAGTTTTCCATATAAAGCCTCCGGGGAATGTGTTCGGAAAAGGGTGGAAAATCGGCCTTTTGTTTCAAACATTTTATCCAAATCGGGCCTTCGTGTATGTGCATCAAAAGGGATGTGCAATCCAATTTTAGCAGCTTTCGCTGACAAAAGTACGAAGATGACCAGTTATCGAAGTTTTTATGTAGAACATCAATAATTTTTTGGTTAAGTTTTCCGAAACATTTTGTTTCAAAGACTCCTGGGTGACTGTATTCAAACGTTTCCGAATAGGGCACTCGGAGTGCTCCATTCGGGGGGCTCTACATGTAAAAAAAAACTCCGGTAATGCCGGTTGCGGTAGCCTTCTTTCGAAAGATCGCTAAGGACAGTCCTCCTTGGGCACGCATAGTCCATCCCCGCGTCTCACAGTGCCCGATTTACAGAAGCATCCCTGTACACATTGCATTGTGCACATCTGCGGTCCAGGTGGCGTGTCACATGTTCTGGGACACGCAGTTCCACATGAAAGGAACACTTCGTTCTCGGCGCATTGATGGGCTGGAAAAGTCAATTTTCTCCAGAAAAGCTGTATTATTTCATTCATTCGCATGGTGGTATTGTAAAGTCGGTTGAAACATCACATACCGGCAACGTTACGGTCTTGCAGGCATGTCCCAATGAAAAGCGCAAACAATATTAAACCGAGCTTCATTTTGTATTTAGACGTTCTACTGAAAAAAACTGGCAGCGGCAGCGGTTAACCGTTTCTCAGACACCGTTTCAAGCAACTAAAAGTTTGTGACCGGGTCACAGTGCTGCCGCTGCTGAAGAATGATTTTCCAACCGAAAATCGGCTTTTTATTTTGTGGTTGACGCAGGCCATTATTGACATCATACTTACATCAGCTCGCGTTCAAAGTCGTTGTTTTGTCCCAGGATTGGAATTTTAGTTTGTGTAAGAGTCTGAGTAATATTCCCCCCCCCCCAGTTCCTGCGGATCGGGTTTGAGCGTGGCTGATGGAATTCGTTACAAAACGTGTCAGCTGCCCATCAATTGAGCGCAGCGTCAACGACTTCTGCGTTCACGCCGGCAACCATTCTATTTGTAGGTACCGTGACTGTTTACGTAAACAAGGCTGCCCTGTAATGTACACATTTTCCTCTGTTTGGCATTGTGACAATCAGCGTCCGAAATGGATTGGTTTTCGATCCCGGGATCGGAATAATACCGAGATGTGAACCCGCAGCACCGGGATCGGGTTAAATCCAGAACACTGGGAAGCCGACTAATTTTAGACATGTTTATGTATGCCACAACACTATAGATGTGAATGCCACAACTCCAACAGCCCACCGCACCACGCATGAGATAATTTCGATATTTTGAGTTTTTGACAGCCAGTTTCTGGTAACTTTCTGCTTCTGAACCTTGAACTCAATTTGACAAATTCCGGGCCTGTTTTGACCGGGATTGCATTTTAAATGTTGTTGGATTGGGAAATAATATGGGATTCCGGGATCGAGATCAAGTTCGAACAGTGGTGACCACTGCTCAAACGGGATTGCTTATCGGGATCTCATAATTGATCGGGATCGGGACTTCTTAACGGGATTGAGATTTTCCGGATCGGGAGTGCGTTTTTTTGGCACAATATTAGTCACCTTACGGATGAGTTTTCATTTTTGGACCAAGTTCAAAAATTCAGAAACGACGCCAAGTTATGCAAAAGCGATGCAAAATTGACCTTCTTCGACATTTTGTTGTTATACTCAATTTTATATCATACAAACAAAAGTGATACAACTCCACCTTTAGCAGCCCTGTAATCCCGATAAAAGTCCCGACAAGAATACCGAATAGGGACGATTAATCGGGGCCGAAATTTTATCGGTTTGAAATTCTCCGGATCGGGATCGGGATCCCGTTCGAGCATTGTTGGTGACACTATGTGCACAGTGTTTGTTTAACTTTTTCAACCCAGACAACTCAACTGATAAGAGGGAACTTGTCGCACAGCTTCAAAAAAAACGCCTCAAACTCTGCCCTTGTGAAAACAATGATTCCTTACCATTGCAATAAACTAGCCGGAGCGAGCGTGACCAAAATTTCGTGACTGACAAGTCAGCTAAAAAAACTCAGCGTTCAATCGTTATATTGTTCGAAACAAATCATTAGGATGTGCAGCCCACACAGAATTTTTTACTACTTTTCACTACACTTTGTATGAAACATCTGCGGAACGCGGGTCCGCTGGTGCATTCAAACAAGTACGCATATGTATTGAAAATATAATGTCGACGGATGTTTCACAAAGTGCGTGCAGTCAAACAATATGCGTTTTACATACAACAAGCTAGACAGATAATGCCGATGTCCGATGCAGCTGAACATTATTGTCTCCCATCTACAATTAGGACAGTTGCGTGTTCTTGAACAGTTCGTGTACGCCGAGCATTTTGAGGAATCGATTGAACGCGTTCAGTTTCTGTTGTTCAACACTGGCAGTTGTGGTCGACGGACTCTGTGTTGTGCGTTCGTTGGGTGTCGATGTGGAACACCACGCATCGCTGTTGCTGCCACACAACACACGCATGATTGAACAACATTTCGTACGGAACGTTTGTAGTGTGTTCAGTGACTTGCAGACCTGCAAAGCTCGCAGATGTCAATAATGGCCTGCGTCAACCACAAAAATAAAAAGCCGATTTTCGGTTGGAAAATCATTCTTCAGCAGCGGCAGCACTGTGACCCGGTCACAAACTTTTAGTTGCTTGAAACGGTGTCTGAGAAACGGTTAACCGCTGCCGCTGCCAGTTTTTTTCAGTAGAACGTCTAAATACAAAATGAAGCTCGGTTTAATATTGTTTGCGCTTTTCATTGGGACATGCCTGCAAGACCGTAACGTTGCCGGTATGTGATGTTTCAACCGACTTTACAATACCACCATGCGAATGAATGAAATAATACAGCTTTTCTGGAGAAAATTGACTTTTCCAGCCCATCAATGCGCCGAGAACGAAGTGTTCCTTTCATGTGGAACTGCGTGTCCCAGAACATGTGACACGCCACCTGGACCGCAGATGTGCACAATGCAATGTGTACAGGGATGCTTCTGTAAATCGGGCACTGTGAGACGCGGGGATGGACTATGCGTGCCCAAGGAGGACTGTCCTTAGCGATCTTTCGAAAGAAGGCTACCGCAACCGGCATTACCGGAGTTTTTTTTTACATGTAGAGCCCCCCGAATGGAGCACTCCGAGTGCCCTATTCGGAAACGTTTGAATACAGTCACCCAGGAGTCTTTGAAACAAAATGTTTCGGAAAACTTAACCAAAAAATTATTGATGTTCTACATAAAAACTTCGATAACTGGTCATCTTCGTACTTTTGTCAGCGAAAGCTGCTAAAATTGGATTGCACATCCCTTTTGATGCACATACACGAAGGCCCGATTTGGATAAAATGTTTGAAACAAAAGGCCGATTTTCCACCCTTTTCCGAACACATTCCCCGGAGGCTTTATATGGAAAACTCCGATAGTGCACAAGACTTGCGTCGTGGTACAATGAGGATACAGTACGTTTCACGGCAAGGGGTACACGCACTACTTGCGTGCGCGTGTTGTAGCCGGGGCTTACGCTCGCACTAGGTCACACGCGTGTAATCGCGTGCGAAATTATAGAATGTGGGTTGCGAGCAGTTGTTGAGTTTCAATTTTATTTTTAATCTTGTGGTTAGTCACTAACATGCCCTATGATGATGTTGCAGCTTTTTTATGATGATATAAAACCATTTATTGATAATCATCAACAAAAAAACGAGCCACCCAAAATTGATAGCTGCGCTCATCACACACCGCATGATTATGCACGCGGGTTGCGTGCGGGTATACGCGTGTGACCCCGTGCAGTAGTTAAGAAGCGCGAGCGTGATAAAGTTACAAGTGGCTGAGTCAATACACGCGCACACAAATTAATCGTGTACACTAGTGCGTGACCCCTTTTCGTGAAACGTACTGTACCTTGTCTCCATGTCTTTATAAACTTTAAAATTGTCACATCTGGAAATAGTGTTCATCATTCTATTACATAGTTTTTCAATGCGCATCGTGTCATAAAAAATAAAAAGTAGCCAATGTGTCAAGGCAGTTTCTAGCTCCATTTTATGCAATGAGCACAATCCAAGCCCCCGACAGCAACTTCGGCAGTGAACTGGCATGTTGATGACGTCCATCTGCGAGACGCTACCGCTTGACTCACTCAACGACAACACCAAGCCCTGCACCGGAACGGATCCAGCGACAGAACTTGACAATTCATTGTTTGGTGCATACCTTGTTTTTCTCATCCTTATCTGTGACCTTCTGAGCGAGCGTCCCTATTTTTGGAATTGTACGATTCGAACCCAAGTCATTATTCACGTTTTACTGTCAACGACTGCCGCAACGCAACCGTTCTCCCGGTACGAACCGGGTCCGAAACATGGAGTTGATCCGTGCATTTGAGGTTTGGAGCTTTGATACTATCTATAGGGTGTGTAGTCTTTCCTTATTATATTGGTCCAAACACCCACTGAACCTGCGATCCAGTTGCTCCTAGCTGAGGTTTCTAACTGTGCGATTCACCCTGCAAAAGTGCAAAGAAAGAGAAATCAGACGTCACCCGCCACGTAAGAAGCCGGCGCACGAAACAATGTTTCAGGCTTCTGGTGTGACGTTGGCGGCGTGCATGTCAGGTGTGATTTCTCTTTCTTTGCATTTTCAAGGGGAGTCGTAGATTTTCTACCTCAGCTAGGAGTTGGCTTACAACGTTGAAACGCATAAGAAGGAAATGCCATATATAGCTGCTGAATGCAGCTGAACGATTCTTTTCGACCATATTGCAAGTTGTGTGAATCATGCTGTGTTTTGACTGTGAAGCCAACTTGAACGTCTTTGTGTGTAAACTGCTGAACTTTGCAATTCTCATGTAATGCTTGAATTTCTCTACTCTGTTAGTTGTTTTACTATGCTGTCCCAATAAACCGTACGAAACGTAGGGGTGGTGCACATGTTTTCTACATAGGGTGATCAAAAAAAAAGCTCTTTTGTGACGCTAGATCTCGGCTGTGGTAGCACGTGGAGATCCTTTTAGTACAGCATTTGATAGCGTAGGCGATTTAGCATTTTGTGTTAAAATTTTGTATTTTCAAGTGCTTTGGTACCAAACTCCTGCTTTCAAACGCATGCATATCGTGTGAACAAACGTCCTTCACAAAACTTGGCACGGCTAACTCGGAAGCACTTGAGCACTAGATCGCCTGCGCTTTCGAACGGCATGCTAGAAGTGTGTCCAGGTGCAACAACTGCCGAGATCTATGTATGTATAAGCTCACAAAAGGGTTTCCGAACTTGTTGGGTTTGGGTCCATGTACGTTGCTGCCCACCATGTTCACCGCAACCTGCGATGTGATGATAATCTTGCCTTAGGGCTTTCCGGGTCTTGTGTGAAGGTTTTCGCGTAAGCGTGCAAATAAAATTTGAAAACGAAAAACTTACCGGGACTTCGTATTGATCAAGCAAAGAAGCACGCACAAAAATGTAAGGGCCCATGTAATAAGACATACAGTATGTACAGTTTGAGAGAGCAGCCCGCCGGCTGGCACTCAAAAAATCGTAAACATTGAGGAACCCACAGCACTGGATTTGTCTATTTTCGCTTGAAACATTTTTACGGTGCCAGCGAGCGCTAAAAAATGGAGCATGCTGCAACTAAGCTCTGTGTTGTGTTGGCTGGCCTCGCAGTACCGCCAGTTTTGGTACTGCGTTCACTGTGTACCACAAAGCAATTGACACAAACGCGCCCCACGTGTCAAAGCCAGGCTTGCTGGTGCCGATTTTCCTGGCACCATCGAAACGTCACCATTTGGATTTGACTCCTCAGTTTGGTTATTACTTTTCCATAAAAATGCCACAGAGTGATGGAAATATACAGTACATATTCTTACAGTTTAAAGGTTTTAAAATGTGAAACCGATCTTAAAACAACGATGGGCGAAACAGACATTGAAGTGACGTTGGTTTGGGGCACTTTGTGGTTTGTTTGTCGCTGTCTAAGGCCAAAGAAAGCACTCTTCGAGAAACAACCCGCCTACATGAACATATTTTGACCAAATCGTTATATACTGTACATGTAGGCATTTTTGCTTTCCCCTTCTGCGGTAAAATATTGAAAAAGTCTTTTGCGGAAAAAACCGTCTCTTCCCGAAAAATAAAGAACGGTTCTTTATGCCAATAGCAATCATCGCCAAAACATGTCCAGCATTATCAATCGATCGTTTCAGCGTTCAATTGCTGAGTATGCCGCTCCTGCTGGTCACGTCATGCCGCATCCCATTGATGTGCTGTTGTTGTCCGTGCTGTCCAGTCGCAAAAGGCCTGGTACGCGGGCGCGACTACAAACAACGATTGTTGCAACAACGTGCCGCCTACAAGGGTACCGACAGGGAGCACATGATCGACACTGCCATGAGGCGTGAACATGTGATCCCTCCACTCATTCAGACA
>JASAMV010007064.1:0-200378 GCA_030248065.1 Rhynchonema sp. JSB1_4
GGGACGACAAAAAAGGTTCAGTTTTGGCCCGCTGAAATGCATGAAAGCTAACGCTTCTGCACCCACAAAAACATTTTCGAAACAAGAAGCACGCTATTTCTCTCTCTGCCTGTGTGTTTGGCATCAAGCACTTGTTTTTCACTAATGCTCGTTTTCTGGCAGATTGTTGGCGGTCGAGTGTTAAATCTAGATGGCGCGCGTTTGATATGCTCTTTCTCAAAAGCAAAACTGCAAATCCCTCACATTCATGTTATGAGAAGCGCGAAGACTACTACCATGTTGATTGAACGCACAAGGCACAAACATCGAAAAGGATGGGGCCGACTTCCAATTTTTGCGCCAGTCATGCGCAGTTTCTTCAAGAGCAGTGAAAATGCACATTAACGTCTCATGTCAGCCAAACGCACATGAGTTGGCAAAAAAACCATACGTTTCTCCTGTGAAAAAAAGCATGCAACGAGACTGTAATGCCCTGGGAAAAAAATTTGCCAGCACTTATATTACGTTTCAACAGACAAGCGTTGCAATCTGGGTAAACTGAAAGCTCAGTTAAATTTCATGCACTGCCTGCTCAAACACCGAACGTGATAGTTCGATACGATGCAATCCGAGTTCTTGTCGGCGCGTGGACGCCGACACCACAAAACCATTTATTCCACCCACTTGCAATACCTATAACGGCAACCATAAATAGAAGTTTGATCAGTATCAGAGCCATCAAAGTCATCAAACTGGCTTTACAATCTCCTTCCATGCCCGCCAGCAGACATTACGTGTGCTCCTACGTATTGTCAGCGCCAAAGCCAATTGTCGATTTTTCAAAATGTGCATCCAGCTCCGTTGGTTCGGCCTTGCCTAGTTTCTCTTCGGTGAACTGAATGAAAATAAAACATTGCAATTAAACAATTTGGGAATAAAAAATGAAGTTAAAAAATGAAGAAAGCATATGAGAGCAAGGCAGTCGACCGTATAATGGATAGCGCTGATACCACTATTTTCAATGAAATTTGCCTTTCGCGCGCGTAAAAAATGCCGAAATTTCGCGCGCATTGTCGCATTTTATGTAATATTTAGTGTTAAAGCACCGAATTCTTCAACAGCACTAGATTAGAATCAGTTTTTTCGAAATGGAAGAAGCACTAGACAAAAATGACTTTTCGGTTCGGGCCCTCCCTGGTAAAAAGCTGGATCCGCCGCCACCGCGCCACATCTTTCCGGTGGTGATTGAGCAAAAAGTCCGCAATTAAAGCAATACCATGCGTATACGCTTGGAACGAATCTTTCTGCATTTACCGACCGCATCTGAATCCCAGAAATCTGACACGCACCTGAACAGCTCGGTTGAACGTGGCCGAAGCATAGTTCACCATTTTCTTGAAATTAAAGTCCATTGTCGCTGAATTACGTGTGGTTCAGATGACAACAGAAGTCCAGCAATTCCACGACGTTGCTGTTTGTTGTGATAAAACGATTCGATGAAGATTATTTATGGAACGAATTGAATCTGCTTCGATGAAACGCGGCACAAGCTGCAGCAGATCAACTCTTCGATGCTTTGTCTGATCTGATATTGATTTTATCAATACCTCGAGACTGTGGCAAATTGATCACGGTTGAAAATCACGGAAGAATTTTATGTAACGCGCACAAAAAAGAGCAGCGCTGATGAATTTTAAGACGAAATTGCGACAAATTTCGGCTTTTTACAACGCCTCAGAGTATACTGGCCCGGCGTAAAGTACCGTTCTATATTTTCGTTAAACCGAGCAACCGGATATCGCATGCTCTCTCAGAATCAGGCCGTTCACAATAAAATGTCATTGTATATAATCTGTGATCACAAAAACAACATTGAAACAGGATAAAACGTTAAAACTGTCACAATTAATTTTTAAAATTTTGTTTTCAGGAACAAACGCGAGCTTGTGCCGACTTACGCTCACCCTTTTGATCAGGCAATAGCAGAGCATTTCGTAGGGAATCCAACCAGCTCAACTGACAAGCACCCACGTGAGAATATCTTTCACAACGTGTGATTTTTCAGCGCATTGTTTCTTGTCACGATGTCTGATGTGTTTGGTGGCATTTGCCTGATCAAAAGGGAGAGCATAAGTCATCACAAGCTCGCGTTTGTTCCTGAAAACAAAATTTTAAAAATCAATTGTGACAGTTTTACCGTATTTTATCTGGTTTGATCGATGTTCTTGTAATCATTGAACGTATATAGTCAAATTTCATAGTAAAAAAAACAAGCATGAGATATACGGTTTCCCCCTTTAACAAAACCGTTTTTCGAAAAAAAACATTTCTGTTTCAAATACTTTTCCAGTACTTAAGGTGGTCCGGTCGAAAAAGTAAGCTGTTTGGGGTACAAAATATGTGCACTGCACTTGACAGTTAGGCTTAGGACTTGGCACTGCTTGGATACTCGGGACCAGTGTAGTGGTAGGCAAATGGTTGCAAGGTACCCTGGGGGGTGGATCCAGATGGTTGCAAGGTACCCCCTTTTTTTAGTCAGGGGGGAACAAAAATTTTTATGTCTAAATTTTGATGAAAATGTGCTCTAAAACGCCAATTTCGCGCGCAGCGCGCGATTTTTCGCCTTTTTGGAGTGAAAAATATCGATTTTGTACCATTTTGAGCCAAAATAGCAACCTACTGTACCAGCCGGGGGCGGCTACCTGCCTACTGTACCAGGATGGCGCGTCAATCTACCTACCTACTTACTGTACCTAAGGGGGCCCCAAGAGCCAAAAAATCGGGCCGGGCCGGAGATTTGGAGGTTCGGGCCGGGCCGGGCCGGAGATTTGGGGGTTCGGGTCGGGCCGGGCCGGGCCGGCCAAACCCGGCCCGATTGCGACCTCTGGTTTGGAGTGAAAAGTACCAATTTTATATACCATTTTGAGCCAAAAATCGCAACTCACTGTTCTAGCCGCCGGGCGGCGACCTACCTAGTGTACCAGGATGGAGCGTCAACCTACGTACCTACTGTCCCTGGGGGGACCCCCCACCCCCTGCAACACCATTGTTTTAAACTACTAGGCATGGGGGCAATACCCAGTACCAGGTATTGGGTGCCGGTATTGGGTATTGGGTGTGGGCCTGGTATTGGGTATTGGATTGGGTCTTTTCCAGGTATTGGGTGCCACCCAGCCAATACCCCTGTTTTGCCCTATTTTTCTCCTCCAGAGCCCTGAAATGGTGAAAATTTTTCAATTTTTAGCCTTTGAAATCGCTTTTTTTAGCTTCAATGTTGAGAAGAATGAGAAATTCAGTCATATTTTACTTAGTATTCGATCAAAAACCCAAAACAGGCCCATTTTTAAAAAAAGTTTGGAATTTTTGGGCACTGGGTCGGTATTGGGTATTGGGCAGAGGTCGCAATCGGGCCGGGTTTGGCCGGCCCGGCCCGGCCCGAGCCCCCAAATCTCCGGCCCGGCCCGACCCGTACCCCCAAATCTGCGGCCCGGCCCGGCCCGAACACCCAAATCTCCGGCCCGGCCCGAATTTTTGGCTCAGATTTTAACCCAATTTTTGCCATAATTTTTGCGATTTTTGAATCTATTTTTTTGGCTGAAAATTCATTGTTTTCCATGAAAAAGTCGCCAGATAGACAATACCAATGGTGTGGCTGGGGGGTGGGGGTCCCCCCTTGGTACAGCAGGTAGGTAAGGTAGATGACGCGCCATCCTGGTACAGTAGGTAAAACCCCCCCAACCCCCCCCCCCCCCCCCCCACCCCCCCCCCCCCCGCGCCGCCCCCCGGCTGGCACAGTAGGCTTGCTATTTTAAAGGCTAGAGACAAGCCCCACCCCCCAAAAAGCGACCAAGACGAGAGCCGAGCTCACCACCCAAAGCGAGCACAGACCCCAAACGAGCAGACAGGAATGAATGATCCCCCCCCCCCCAACATCAACCATGAGCGCCCGCCCGCCGAGCCGCCCCCCCCCCGGCTGCCCCTCCCCATAAAGTGCCCCGCCCCACCCCCCCCACCTCCCGATCGCCCCACCGCCCAACCAGCCCCCGAGCCGACCTATAGCATAATCAACCGAACAACGTCCCTAGCGCAGAGACCCCTCAGAGTCCCCAACCAGAAACAGCAAGCAATACACAAAACAACAAACCAACGAACCCACCCAAAACAAAACCCACCCCCCCCTGGCTCAAAATGGTATCAAATCGATATTTTTCACTCCAAATAATCGAAAAATCGCGCGCTGCGCGCGAAATGAGGGTTTTAGAGTGCATTTTCATCTAAATTTAGACATGAAAAATTTTGTTCCCCCCAAGCTCGGCCGGTACAGTAGGTAGGTTGATTGCAGGCCTTTCTGGTGGTCAGTAGGTTGATTGCACGCCTGGGTAGCCACACCACTGGACAGATTACTTACTTGCTGAAGGGGGAGATAGCGGACCCTCCTTTTTTTCGAAACACCCGGAAGGGAGCCCCCCCCCGTAGTACAGGCGAACAAAATTTTTCATGTCTAAATTTAGATGAAAATGCACTCCTAAAACCCTCATTCGGCGCGCGCAGCGCGCGATTTTTCGATTATTTGGAGTGAAAAATATCGATTAATACCATTTTGAGCCAAAAATAGCAACCTACTGTGCCAGCCGGGGGCGGCGACCTATCTGTACCAGGATGGCGCGTCATCTACCGTACCTACCACCTGTACCTAGGGAGGACCCCCCCGCCCCGGCCACACCATTGGTATTGTCTATCTGGCGACTTTTTCATGGAAAACAATGAATTTTCAGCCAAAAAAATAGATTCAAAAATCGCAAAAATTATGGCAAAAATTGGGTTAAAATCTGAGCCAAAAATTCGGGCCGGGCCGGAGATTTGGGTGTTCGGGCCGGGCCGGGCCGCAGATTTGGGGGTACGGGTCGGGCCGGGCCGGAGATTTGGGGGCTCGGGCCGGGCCGGGCCGGCCAAACCCGGCCCGATTGCGACCTCTGCCCAATACCCAATACCGACCCAGTGCCCAAAAATTCCAAACTTTTTTTAAAAATGGGCCTGTTTTGGGTTTTTGATCGAATACTAAGTAAAATATGACTGAATTTCTCATTCTTCTTAACATTGCAGCTAAGAAAAGCGATTTCAAAGGCTAAAAAATTGAAAATTTTTCACCATTTCAGGGCTCTGGAGGAGAAAAATAGGGCAAAACAGGGGTATTGGCTGGGTGGCACCCAATACCTGGAAAAGACCCAATCCAATACCCAATACCAGGCCCACACCCAATACCCAATACCGGCACCCAATACCTGGTACTGGGTATTGCCCCCATGCCTAGTAGTTTAAAACAATGGTGTTGCAGGGGGTGGGGGGTCCCCCCAGGGACAGTAGGTACGTAGGTTGACGCTCCATCCTGGTACACTAGGTAGGTCGCCGCCCGGCGGCTAGAACAGTGAGTTGCGATTTTTGGCTCAAAATGGTATATAAAATTGGTACTTTTCACTCCAAACCAGAGGTCGCAATCGGGCCGGGTTTGGCCGGCCCGGCCCGGCCCGACCCGAACCCCCAAATCTCCGGCCCGGCCCGGCCCGAACCTCCAAATCTCCGGCCCGGCCCGATTTTTTGGCTCTTGGGGCCCCCTTAGGTACAGTAAGTAGGTAGGTAGATTGACGCGCCATCCTGGTACAGTCGGCAGGTAGCCGCCCCCGGCTGGTACAGTAGGTTGCTATTTTGGCTCAAAATGGTACAAAATCGATATTTTTCACTCCAAAAAGGCGAAAAATCGCGCGCTGCGCGCGAAATTGGCGTTTTAGAGCACATTTTCATCAAAATTTAGACATAAAAATTTTTGTTCCCCCCTGACTAAAAAAAGGGGGTACCTTGCAACCATCTGGATCCACCCCCCAGGGTACCTTGCAACCATTTGCCTACCACTACACTGGTCCCGAGTATCCAAGCAGTGCCAAGTCCTAAGCCTAACTGTCAAGTGCAGTGCACATATTTTGTACCCCAAACAGCTTACTTTTTCGACCGGACCACCTTAAGTACTGGAAAAGTATTTGAAACAGAAATGTTTTTTTTTCGAAAAACGGTTTTGTTAAAGGGGGAAACCGTATATCTCATGCTTGTTTTTTTTACTATGAAATTTGACTATATACGTTCAATGATTACAAGAACATCGATCAAACCAGATAAAACACGGTAAAACTGTCACAATTAATTTTTAAAATTTTGTTTTCAGGAACAAACGCGAGCTTGTGACGACTTACGCTCGCCCTTTTGATCAGGCAAATGCTACCAAACACAGCAGACATCGTGACAAGAAACAATGCGCTGAAAAATCACACGTTGTGAAATATTTCGCACGTGGGTGTTGGCAGTTGAGCTGGTTGGATTCCCTACTAAATGCTCTGCTATTGCCTGATCAAAAGGGTGAGCGTAAGTCGGCACAAGCTCGCGTTTGTTCCTGAAAACAAAATTTTAAAAATTAATTGTGACAGTTTTAACGTGTTTTATCCCGTTTCAATGTTGTTTTTGTGATCACAGATTATATACAATGACATTTTATTGTGAACGGCCTGATTCTGAGAGCATGCGATATCCGGTTGCTCGGTTTAACGAAAAATATAGAACGGTACTTTACGCCGGGCCAGTATACTCAGAGGCGTTGTAAAAAGCCGAAATTTGTCGCAATTTCGTCTTAAAATTGATCAGTGCTGCTCTTTTTTGTGCGCGTTACACAAAATTCTTCTGGTGATTTTCAACCGTGATCAATTTGCCACAGTCTCGAGGTATTGATAAAATCAATATCAGATCAGACAAAGCATCGAAGAGTTGATCTGCTGCAGCTTGTGCCGCGTTTCATCGAAGCAGATTCAATTCGTTCCATAAATAATCTTCATCGAATCGTTTTATCACAACAAACAGCAACGTCGTGGAATTGCTGGACTTCTGTTGTCATCCGTAATCACACGTAATTCAGCGACAATGGACTTTAATTTCAAGAAAATGGTGAACGATGCTTCGGCCACGTTCAACCGAGCTGTTCAGGTGCGTGTCAGATTTCTGGGATTCAGATGCGGTCGGTAAATGCAGAAAATTTGTTCCAAGCGTATACGCATGGTATTGCTTTATTTGTGCACTTTTTGCTCAATCACCACCTGAAAGATGTGGCGCGGTGGCGGCGGATCCAGCTTTTGACCAAGGGAGGGCCCGAACCCAAAAGTCATTTTTGTCTAGTGCTTCTTCCATTTCGAAAACTCATTTTAATCTAGTGCTTGTTTAGAATTCCGCGCTTTTTACACCAAATATTACACAAAATGTGACAATGCGCGCGAAATTTCGGCATTTTTTACGCGCGCGAAAGGCAAATTTCATTGAAAATAGTGGTATCAGCGCTATCCATTATACGCTCGACTGCCTTGCTCTCATATGCTTTCTTCATTTTTTTAACTTCATTTTTTATTTCGAATTTCTAATTGCAACGTTTGATTTTCATTTCAGTTCACCGAAGAGAAACTTGGCAAGGCCGAACGAACGGAGCTGGATGCACATTTTGAAAATCTATTGGCTCGTGCTGACAAGACCGAGGAGCACACCAGAAATCTGCTGGCGTGCATGGAAGGATATTTACAGCCAAATCCCAGTGAGTTTTCGACTGCTCTCTGCAATATTATCAAACTTCATCCACCGTTGCTTGTTATAGGTATTGCAAGTGGGTGGAATAAATGGTTTTGTGGTGTTGTGTTCACGCGCCCACAAGAACTCGGATTTGCATTCGTATTGAACTATCACGTTCGGTGTTTGAGCAGGCAGTGCATGAAATTTAACTGAGCTTTCAGTTTCACCCAGATTGACGCTTGTCTGTTGAAACGTAATATAAGTGCTGGCAAATTTTTTTATCCCAGGGCATTACAGTCTCGTTGCATGCTTTTTTTCACAGGAGAAACGTATGGTTTTTTTGCCAACTCATGTGCGTTTGATTGACATGAGACGTTAATGTGCATTTTCACTGCTCTTGAAGAAACTGCGCATGACTGGCGCAAAAATTGGAAGTCGGCCCCATCCTTTTCGATGTTTGTGCCTTGTGCGTTCAATCAACATGGTAGTAGTCTTCGCGCTTCTCATAACATGAATGTGAGGGATTTGCAGTTTTGCTTTTGAGAAAGAGCATATCAAACGCGCGCCATCTAGATTTAACACTCGACCGCCAACAATCTGCCAGAAAACGAGCATTAGTGAAAAACAAGTGCTTGATGCCAAACACACAGGCAGAGAGAGAAATAGCGTGCTTCTTGTTTCGAAAATGTTTTTGTGGGTGCAGAAGCGTTAGCTTTCATGCATTTCAGCGGGCCAAAACTGAACCTTTTTTGTCGTCCCTCGTGTGGTCGTGTGCGTGTGACGCTCGTAAATTCAATTTTTATTTCTGTCCGATGCCAGCGGCGGCGACCCGGCTGCTGTCTGTCCCAGAGCACTCGCTTGTCCGGGGGCACACACGAACTAATTTTTATTCATTTTTCTGGCCCGAACACTTGTTCCTTTATGCGCTTCTTGGGTACCATTCAGTGATCATGCAAGACTGGTCACGTTTGAGCAATGGCTTTGACTGAGTGAACCTAATGAACTGGTGTGTTGTATGGTGAATGGCTTATGCATGCTCGCAGTTCGTGAACTCGCTCGCGACACTCAAAGATCAAACATAAACGGCTGGGACTGCTGCCTTGTTATTTTGCCTGCCGGCAGGGGGCAGGGCATCAGCCAGGCCAAACTGGCTTGTACAACAGCTATGTAGCTGCTGGCCACCTGGCCACCACTGCAGGCGTTCTCCAACAATTTAGTTGAACCAACACGTGAGAACTTATGGACAGATGAAGCATAGAGTAAAGAATATGCAGTAAACTTGTGACTTTCATTCACCCTGAGAGGCGTTTGGTTCGGCTCGAGATTGCCATGCGCCATGAAGTGTCCGTCGGAAATGATGAATCAGTGTGCTTATCCTGCCTGCCCTGCCAATCAGGCAAACCGTATGACGTCCTTGTAAGATGATGTAATGTTCAATCCTTTGGTGCTTGCATCCTGCAGTCAGTTTCAGTCAGCATGCAGTCTGCGTGACGTCAACGAGACGCGATGCCTGTGTTTGACTGCAGAACAGGCGAGAAAATACGTCGTTTCTGTCTGTCAGCTGGATATATAGGGTGTTGGGTGCCAAATGCGGCCATATTGCACATGATTGGTGGTAACGATTGGAGAACTCAACTGTGCTGCTGGTACTCGTGAAAGTTCTGGACACTGCCCGACCCCAAACTTGCACCCAGTCAGTCCCCAGACTGAGTGATAGGGAAGTTGCACTTTGGTTGGGCGGACGTCCCAAAAAAAGGAACTCCGAAATACTTCTGCCGCTCCGATAGCTTTTATTCGAGAAACGTCGTCCCGGATTTCGGCTGAATTTTAGTAACTGATGCTGGCAAGTCTTACAACACTTTAAGGTTGCATTGATATTGTACGAACCGTTTCTTTACATGCAACATTGCTGGCGTGTGCTGTGCGTTGCTCATGCTGTTCACTCCCAGCTTGACAAATCAGGCGAATCGTGTCCAATAACTCTGCCTCCTCTGACCCACTAAGGTGCGCGCACGTACGCGTGGGTGCGCGGCCACGCAGTTCTTATCGATTTCTGGCTACTTGGGCTGCGCCGTTTCTGGGTTTGGTTCGCATTTGAGCTGGCTGGTTCTCTGAATGACTGCGTCTGTGACACGTGCATACAAGTTCAGCTGTAGGCGTGCAGTTGGTGGCACAAGTGCAGTACAATACAAGCACACACATATGTACATGTATGTACACACGAGAGCAGCCAGCGCGAGAGCACTCATTTTGCATATCGAGGGACTCACTGTGTCATGTGCCCATTGATGGCGCACTTTTGGTCCGGTCGGCTGCTATACGGCTCGTGTACGTATGTTATTTGTGTTCGGCTAATTCACGCAGATTAGGCCCCAGCACTCACTTCACTCACATACATACAAATAATGCACATGGCTTAGCTGTACAAAAATACGTGTCTGTCGGGCATTACGACGACGATGCCTGCGGTCGCCGGCTGCTTTTTACGACTTTGTTTCGAGCTTTCCGAGCGTAAAAAGAGGGACCGGCACCCATTATCGCAGATGATCACTGAACATAAACACAAGATATATGCCGGGTAAAATATGGATAGTATAATTTACGTGCAAAACAAGGCGGAAATAAGTTCGATGCCGGGTATGATGGTTTGTGACGCGAAAATGCATGGACCAGGGGTTGTGTAAGAGTAAGAGCCCACAGCCACAGTGATCATATCATTCCTACCCCCACACCGTTCAATCAATGTTGTTGGTTGGATTGTTGGATGATAAACAGTCCATCTGGCGACTAACCTTGGTTTGGAAAGCTCAGTCGCTTTTGTTTTTTTTTCATTTGTTTTGATCGCATTTCGAAAAAAGCGCGGAACCGACGACTGTGCTAATAAATAGCCAAAACAGGTTGTTTGTTGTCAGGTTTCGGTGCTTTGACGTTTGACTGATGTGGCGCACAAGCAGTCAGCTATTTATGCATATACGTGACGCATGCGCATGGAACTACAGCGTGACCGTGGAGACTGGAGTACCTTTTGATTGGGGGCGCTTGACGAAACTGTATTTTTGTGTCACACTATCAACAGGTTGTGATGTTCAGTTGTGTGTTCCGAGTGAGCGAGTGTGTGATGGATAGATTGCTGCTTCTTGACTGACTGTGCCAGGTGGGGAACAAGCGTTTGCACGCGGAAAAATGGGGATGCATATTTCATGAACCGAAGACCTGAAATATGCAGGTGCAGGCGGGAACGTAAGTTCTTGTCACGCTGCAAATGTGATTCGTGTTTATATTTATTGGAAGGCTGCTGCTTGTGAACAACACTCAGGGATTTGTCGGTCTGTTGTCGTAAATAATTTGTAACCACTAGGTGGCTCAGTTTTATGATGCTGAAGCTTACGCTGAACTCATTTCCCAGTTCAAAGATTGGAAACCTACGCCACGTCAGGTAAATGGTAACAAAAGCCACTGTAAATGAAGTATGCAGTTGTTTTTTGAATGAATTCGGTAACGGTAATATAATTGGTGATGGAAAAACTGGTGGAGTGGAGAGACATGATCCTGCATGATAAACTTAATGGATATGTAACAAAAAAAACAAACATATAATTTTGTGTCAAAGGAATAAAACCATTTTCCTTGCAGCGGTTCGCATGGAAGAGTTCTTCTACGACAAGTTGGAGCTGCGCAAGGATCATCGTATGAACAATTTGGAATATTTGGGGCAAGCCATGACCGACTCTGGCAATGAATTCGGACCCGGCACTCCATACGGTTACTGCTGGTTGTACTGTTGACTCAGGCTCTCATAATAGGTCCTGTCGCGTTTATGGGTACTATTTTTTGGAACACTATTTTCACTAAAGATATTTGCATTCCAGAATTTGACAATGCTCGAATGTTGTATATATCTGTCAAACCAAGCGCTAAATGTGGCGTGTAACGGTTATTGGCAGCAGAAAAGTTTGATTGAATGTCCCAAAAATAGGTATAACACAACGAAAAGTCGGTGTTTTTCAATGACTTTCATACATGCGCTGGTACATCATGTCCAGTTGGTAGTCCCAGACTGATCAAAATCTGCGCCGATTGCTGAAAAAGGCTGTTTTGTTGGACAGGCGCCGCGCTGTTGAAAGTGGGCGCGACCCAATACAAACTCGGGGCAACGGAACGCGAGCTGATCAGTTCATGTGCTGCTAACTCACTGACACCAATTAAACGATTTCTCGAGGGAGATATGAAGACAATCGCGGTCGGTAATGTGCTTGATGTCACAATTTTCAGAATATTGATGTGGGGCGTCGGACGGTGCATGAGCACAAGCCAGCTTCAGTGATAGCGTGAATCGGGCTGTTATTATAGACTCGACACTGACGTCATCTTCGCTACGTGTGCATTACATGCCTCACAGAGATCTTCTGATAGTTCGTTTTTTGCGAATTCGACGTTTAGTGTCAAAGAGCTCTGATTTTTAGCGCGAACGCAAAACGCTGATGAACAAACGCCTGGATCTGGACGCATGCAAGAACCGATTACGAAAAGCCAAATCACTTGAGAATCAGGCAAATGTGCGTTTGGTTTCCTTTGCGTGCTTTGCATTTATTATGTTTTGCAGTTTTTCTGCACTCGCCATTCGCTGGATTTCCAGTTTTCCTCCATTTTTCATTAACATTCAATGATTCAGGTGGACCCTCAGCAAAAAGGCGTAATTACAGTTGAGCAGGTGATTAAAGGAGTGTTGTTGTTGTTGTCGTGGTATTATTTGATCTTGTTGTTGTGCACTGAGTGGTGTTGTATGATGGTTCCCTATCGAGCAAGATCGGAAACTGGCGGCTCGAAACAAAATCTCCAGTTCTTTTCCAGTCTTATGCATCCATATTTTCCTCTTCTGCCTGACTCTGTTTCCGATCTCGATCTTTTCTAGTTTCGTACGGCAAGCTGAAAACATTTTATTTTATTATTTAGGCCGAGGCCGACCTTCGTGTGGCGCAGTCAGAATTCGACAAACAAGCCGAAATACTCAAACTATTGCTCGAGGGCATTCAAACAGCGCATGTATGTTCTTTTTCTGTTTTTTACCTGCTTGTTTTTTTGACAATCCTGGCCCCTCAGCCAAAGTACTGTAAAAGTTTTCCATGAATTCCCGTTTTCTGAACCTAACAAAATCTTATTTATTTGCAGAATAACCACCTGAAATGTCTGCGTGACTTTGTCGAGGCGCAGATGACCTTCTACGCGCAGGCACACCAAATCATGGCCGAATTACAACGCGAACTGTCGGGGTAAGCGGCCTGGCCAACCATAATCATCGGCTTCGCGTAATTATTGGCATATATTGTCGTTTTATCGCTGGTTTCCAAAACGCCATTGAGATTTTTTCGCTTCTGCATTTACAACCTTCAGGTGTTCTGTTTGGTATAGTCCGAACTTCGGATCCGAACATCAGCTCATGTCACTTTGTGTTGCTGCTGGCTGGCTTGCTTCTTTCCTCCACGTTCTAATGAAAGAGAAATTGAGTGTCACCGATTTCGCAAAAAAAGATAGAACGTGTCGAAAGAGATTGAATTTGATCAAATTTAAAAAAACTAAATTGAATTAAAATGGATAAAACATGTCGATTTCCTAAAAAATCACAATTTAGGAGCAAGAATCATTTTTTTCGGAAACTCAATTTCTCTTTCATTAGAACGTGGAGGAAGGAAACAAGTCGGCCACAGCAGCATCACAAAGTGACACGAGTTGATGGATAAACCATACACAAGACTTTTTCAACAGATCAGTTCTTTCTTTCACTGTACCAAATTGCACACCATATCCAACCGATAAGCTCGCTGGGTTCCCAGGTTTGCTACAGTGTTGTTTAGCTATTGATTAGTTGTGATTTGTCGCAATTGTGTTGTTGTTGTGCGTGCGTCTGTAGACTGATTTGCAACAGCACACAGCTCGTGTAGTATATACTGTATCTGCAAATTCTGTTGTTCCTAAATCTCCCAAACCATGCGCGCTGTTCGGGTAATATCGAGGCGAGCTTTGAAATGAGTTCGGTACAGAAGGTAATTGAGACGAAAGCTGAGAAATCTTTGATATCCTTTTTCAGTACTTCCCTCCGTCTTGCACCGTGTTTTGTGCTTCTGCAGCATATTGATGTTGTGATGTGATTGTGATAATGTTCGTATTTTCTCTTGCAGTGCATTGGGTGGCAGCACCGACAGTGGTCTGGGCATGTACAATTCGGGCAGTGAGCAGAGCTCAACCAATGGCACGCCAACGCATAAACCGACTTCGGATGGGAAGGGAGAGAAGAAATGATGGTTTTAGAAACAGTATTGATGTTGTGTTGTGTTGTTTTGTGGATGTGCACTTTTGGTTGGTTGCGTGCTTCCCAATTTCTTGGCAACTTTTTCTTGCAGCAGTGCAGTACACCGTAATGCCTATCCGTGCAGTGTGTGTAATCAATGGTGATAATTTTTTTGTTACTTCTACTCGTGTATTTTATTGCTTTTTTCTGTCGTTTTTGTGCTGTGATTGTTCAACTGCTGCAGTTCTGCTTGTGAATATGAATATTACTGGTGTTTCTCCTGTGTTTGACTTCTTTTCTGGTGAGTTTTTTATGCCTCTTTTCTTTATCACATGTTTTGGTACCAATTGGACAAAAGCGCCTATTTAGAAAAAAGCTTGCGAATAATTGTTGGCGATATTATTTGCCTTTGTCTACTTGTGCCCCCTCCAATACATCAATGCTCCTTTCTTCTTAAACTATGACAAAAAACACCTTCGTTGCCTGCCTGAATGCATGTCTTCAAAAAAACGAGGCGCTGCAAGACCCGCCTGATACCGTAATCCTCGGTTACCGTACCCCAAGCTCATTCCAGTGCTCACCGTCGCACCATCGCCATGATTGTATTGTCAATTATAGTTATTCTGCCCTGCTTACAGTCTTATCAGGTTATTCTGCTTGGTTAGTTGGAATTTGAAATTTGACAACCTGCGGAGTCGCTTGTATTGTAGATATTTATCCGACTATACCTACGTTTGTCTTAAATAGTTTTTCATACCCCTAACCCGGTCTTGTAAGCTTTATGTTTGCGGCTCGTTGACTCATCATCATCAATGATGCAATTTTAATTTTGACATGATTTTCTTCATGTGAGCGAAATTATGCTGCTGTCATAATGTGAAATTTTTTATGCCCTGTATCTATTTTATTCTGTTTATGAAACTTGCCTTCGTTTAGTTGTGGTTCAGTTCTCCCATGTTTTGATAATTCGGTTTTTATCCAAGCATCATTTCACGTGTTTTATTTATTCAGCTCTTTTCTTCTTTTTCGTGCTTTTCATGCGTAACGTTTATTTTTTTAATCCAAGTATTCATAATATGATGTTACTGTTAATTTCACGGTATGTTTATCTATTTATTATTATTGTGATGGGCTCGCCAAGCTTGCTGGTTTGAAAATAGTAAATAAATCACACACAGAGTAGCTTTGTGGGATGGAGTGTTGTTTTTTGCACAAAATACACTGCATGAGTGTTCGGGCCCCTTTAGATTTAGTTGAGTTGCATGTCATGTCACCCTGGGTACCCAAAAAGCTGGAGTTGGTTGGTTATCCTGTCAAACAAACATGGAGAAATTTGAAAGTTTCAGTAAGGACTGACCGTGTCAAAATGTACTCCTTGTTTCTTATTGGAAAGGGCTCCAGGCCGTTGCAAAAGTGACTGTTTAGCGATGCCCCTTTCCTGGCATTGTTTCTTGGATGCATTCTTTCTTTTCCCATTCTGATTTGGAGCTGTATCACTGTGGAGATGAGAGTTGAAAGGATTCCTTATGTTATGTGTTTTCAAGGAACATTTTCAAGCCGGTTCGAAAGAACCTCCAGGAGCATGATTGGTTGTTTGCGCCGTCAGCTGTCCGCAGCAAACGGGGGAGTTCGGCCTAATTTTTGCAGCATCGTGTGCAAAAAAAACAACAAATATAGCATGGAAATACAAAAAAAACATCGATTACGGTCACCAACAAAATAATTTTTCAACAAAATAATGCCAACCGCTCAATGACGTTGCAGTTCGGGCATCTATTTGCACGGCATCAGCAGCAACAATCAATTGAGGCGCGCTTCATCGGGATCGGGCAGCGGCTTCGGTGGTGAGGTGGTGCCCAACGCTCATCAGGTAGGGTTGACTGGCTGATGTTTCACGTGGAAACATTGTCTTTCCATATCAAACGCTGCTGTCATGTACGATTTTTTGCGAAAAATTTGTTGAGTGGCTGGCAATCAGACCAGAACAAATTTTTCGCAAAATGTCAACACACGGCCACAAAAAACATTCAGAGAACTGTCATGTACGATGCACCACCGGGTGGTCTCCATTGTTGCAAAGTCAACCTTTAACCTTCAGCCAGTGACAAACAACAATCACAGCCTGACCGGTGCAACATCACTGGACGTGAATGATATGGGCACCAAACAGGCCAGAGTCTTGTTCGATTACGAGGCTGAGGTGCCACAGGAGATCACGGTGAAAAAGGACGATGTTGGTTTTCAAATTTTGTAAATTTTTTGTTTTCTTATGACGGTTGTGCATCAGCAACTATAGCAAACTTTATGTGATATCAACACATCAGCTTCGACACCCTGCAACTGTGTTCCCCAGCCCAACCAGATTTGAACCATCTCTCAACGATCCAAACTGTTTTTTTTTCAAGCAAAATGTGGAATGGCCAAGCCCGATTACCCTTCTTCGTCGATTCACAGGTCCTGATCGTCTATCGACTTCCTGGTTTGGATCCGGACTTTGTGATGGCGGAAAAGAGCGGCGCGCGTGGACGCGTCCCGCTGTCGTATTTGGAGATACTCACATAAAATGTGGTTTGATTTTGAACAGATTCCTGATCATTGAAATCATGCGTGTTGTTTCGTTGGAAATGCGATGCAACTGGAGTTTCTGCACTTCGTTAAAACTTTTTTCAAAACATTTTTGTCTCTCTCTCGAATCGACCCAGATTTGACTTGTTCCCCATGCGTGTGAGTGAGGCTTGACGTTTTTTCACCTGCATCCCCAATCGAAATTATTGTTCACTTCTTTCTCAATATTTATTTCTGTTTTTTTAATTTGTTTCTAGAAGTTGCGCACCATGCGTTGAGATTCAATTTTTTCTGTTTTTTTTTAATTAACGTTGTTTTTGGCCCCACAAGAAGTGCAGATTTTCGAAAGGTCTGGAAAGTGTGAATGTGTGATTGTCTGTGCTATAAATTGCGTGTTTCATTTTGTATATGGATGTTGGTTCAACTATATGGATATTATTTATTGATTAATTAAACGTGTTTTACGGCTCTAATTTGTTTATTTTCAGTTTGAATAGCTCAGCTTGCAATCAATTTCTCCATAAATTACCTGATTTTTGTGCAGCACCGGCAGATGGTAATCAGCTTATTCAGCTCCATTGGAATTGTATGCTCCAGGAAGCGCTCTACCCTTGAAATACAAGTAAACACCACCCTCCACCAAGTTTAACATAGAAAATTTTTTAACCCTGTGAACATTCTGGCTAAACAGAGGCACTGCATAGGTGTTTGGAACTTGAAGAAAGTATCTTTTGCAATACGTTTGCATTTGGCATGGTGGTTTGGAATAAAAAAGTGATTTTAGCAAGGCGATGGAGACTTTGGTGTACACTTTCGTACAACCTTTATATGGCACTAATGCAAAGTCATGACCACAGTCAAGAAGCTTCCTTTGGGTCGCTGTTCTTTCGAAAACTTCAATCACCCAACAAGCAAGCCTGACAGTTTCCTATCAAAAGTTTATGTATGAAGCAAACTGGTTTTCGAAACGTTATGTGCTCATGCAGCAGAACCAAACTGTCATTACATGGGGAATAGGTCTACGCCCAACCTTACGTTCTTCCACAGAGTGTACTGTCGAAAATTTTGCCATGCTTTCTATTTTACAGTAGTAGCGCGTGACTCTGCAGAAAACCTAAAATAACACACGAGTTAACACAAGTGTGCTGGCGCTTTTTACACAATTCTGTAATTTACTTTCCTGCCATAAAAATGAGTGAGCAAGACCCATCAGAGGCAGTCGACGGGATGTTGCCGGCGCCCGCCACACAGGATAGTCCTCTGTTGAAACAAATGGCACCCCCGTCGCCAGCAGCAAGCACGGCCAGCTATGGATCGTTTAGGTGAGTGAGATACACATTACCATGCGTGCGAGGACACCGAACTGATGACTGCCTGGTGCACCGCTTCTGTCTGTAAACACGGCTGCTATTGTGTTTTCTGTCAGTGTCGTTCGGATCAGGGCTCTGCACGCTATTATTGTCAACAGGATTGACAACCAACAACTGCACTGACGATGCCCTGGTGCACCGGAGTTGTCGGTACGACAACGGCCACACAGGCACACTTCACATTGTAATGTTTAATGCGCTACTATTGTCACGTCAGTGAAGTGTTCTCAGTGAGATACCGCCGGGTGCCACACCACTTCGCGGTCGTTCGATCGAACCGAACGGTGCTTCGCTGGGACACAAGATCGTGAATCCTGTTGAATTGCGACGAACAAAACTCATATTGATCGCGTGTTTTGTGATCGCGCTGGTGTTTGCCGTGCTGGAAGCGGTCGGTGAGTAAATTTAAATATTCAGTGCCGTGTACCTATCGGTATTGGTTATTCAGGATTATGGAATTGCTCACAAACTTCACATAAATATTTCATAGTCACCCCTCGATACGTACAGTACAGGTGGCATCTGGGCTGCTTCGTTCTCGACCAATGTACAAACGGCCATACTCTTCGTGTTTGTCGCCCGTCTTCTGTTGATGGTGTTCGTGTTGAACACGACTGAGGCGAGTGCTGCCAAACTTGAATCCTTCAGGAGACAGAAACCGGGTTCGGCGCGCTTGTTTTCTTTATTTTTTTGTCAATTGTGTAACTTCGGTAAAATACGTAAGGGTACGACGTCAAAAGAAAAGCTCTTTTATGAAACATCAGCAAGCCCAGACAGAAAGTCACCCCGTTGCAGCCCTGTACATCTCAGCGTTATTTGTGCTGATATCGGCCGGTTGGCTAGGTGGTACGGTCCATTCAATAATTGAAGTGTTGATTGATCAAAAAGATTGGCACGTGATCAATTCGAATATCGTCTTTGTGGTCGCGGCATCGCTGGCGTTGCTGTTCAGCATTGGGTTCGTGTGCAATTTATTTTATTCTAAACTTGCATATATTTATCGATATATTATTATTATTATTATTATTATATTATGTCACCAAACAATCAATATTTGATTGCGCGCAGATGCGGCATCGCAATTGAGGGCGGTCACCTTGCGGTCGGCGGCACTACCGTTTATCCGGACAAACCACCGAATTTGAGAAAATCGAAGAAGCGCGGCTCGATCGGCATTGGGTGCGCTCCTATTTCAAAGGATCGCAGTTTTCAGTACAGGGTGTGTCAAAACTGTCCCCATTTCCAGCTACGAACTGATCACGTTCGCGCGTGAGCGCGCTCTCCTATTACGACGCACCCTGTTGCACGTGAACGTAGATGCACAGACATGGGCGCTGGTATGGTTGGTGGTCCAGTGTCTCTTTCAACTGGCACTGTCAGTGCTCAGCATTGTGGTACGTGTGCTTTATGTCCATCTGGCTGATGCTTCACGCGGCTGGACAAAACAATATTATTATGCACATAATTTCAGGGCGTCTTCACGGCCTACACCGTCATGCGTATCGATTGCTACATGGGACTGCTGTTTGTGCCGTTGGCACTGATTCTCATCTGCTTGTTGGCGGCGGACACGTTCAATTTGTTGATTGAGGGTTAGTTTTATGGCAGAAGGTGTGTGTGTGCTTGTGCTTGTGCGGCATGCACAACAAAAGATGTTTTGGTACAAGGGCTTGTATGTATAGCACGCTTCGCATGTCGTTGGATCAGTGTGCGTGCCATCAATCTGACTGCCATCACATGAACCGCGACGTTGTTCGCTTTTGACATTTGTGGTCGTTTTTCCCATTCACATGCTTCCCAAATAAAAGTGGATGTGGAAATGGCACCAACTGCAACCAATAGCTTAGCTTCACGATTATTGGTGTTCCCATTCTACCGCGACGCTTCTGCTCAAAGCCGGCGAGCAGGGAGTGACCACTTCTAAAATTTGCCCCCACCCACACGTTTCAGGTGTGCTCCAAGGTCTCGACCTAACCGAAGTCGCCAATCGCCTGCTCGCAATCGACGGTGTCATCGGCGTGCGACATCTACGAATCTGGTCGTTGGCAATGGACAGTGTGTCGTTGAGCGTCACGCTCGCTGTCGGTCGGTTGTCGCATTTTTGAATGCGACATTTTTTATTGCTTAGATGTCGAAGGGTTTGAAAATAGCGCTCATTTAGCTTTTCAAAACAACTTTTTTCGACACATTCTAACAAACCGACACGCTGCTATTTTCAGACCCTTCGCACAACGTTGATGACACGATGAAGCAGGCGGCGAGGGAATTAACGGACAAATTTGATGTGTCCGAGTTCGATCCTGAAACGGACACACTCTTCAGGCGCCACTCATCCAGAAAGTATGTACGTGCACTTTCAAGATCAGAATATTTTAACGTGGGTGTCGCGTAGGTAAATCAAGCGTTCAATACGGCTCATGTTTGGTGCCGTCGCGGAATTAGGTGCACCTTATACTACTGTAACGGAGAGCAAGGCTTGTTGCAGAGCGTGCGATGTTTCTGTCAAACTTTCAAAAAAACAACAGCAATATTCTTTGTCCAGAAAATTTCGACCAGAAGCGCAGCGTGTGGCTGAAGGCGACTGAAATCGTCAAATATCGATATCGAATCTCACGTCAAGTAATCAATGTTACCGTGGAGGGCGATGGAGGAGAGCACAAAGAGAAATATCCCATGCATTACCAGGCAATCGCTATTAGATAACCAAATGTATGATGTATTGTTGTAACCACTAAGAAACAGATGGTGAATTAACCGTGCTGACGCTCAATACCTTTTCGTTCCAATGGGTAAACACCATCTGTCATGATATTTTTTATTCCACAGGGACACTTTTCTTTGCTCTCATGCTTGAGTGTTCTTTTCCATTGCTCGAATAAAAACGCATGTGCAACACTCGTATGCGACTGTTTTTTAATGAAAAGCTGCAGGGAATTTCAGTTTTTTCGACTATCAGATCAATGTAAAGATTTTTGTTTATGTAGCTCTACAAGTTTCGTCTGAGTGGCCAGATCTTCCCTCGCTGCCTGAAAAACCAAAAAACTAAAGTTATAGCTGTGGGGTGCCACATTATATAATCATCGAATTGGGACGTATAAATGTGTCAGTCAGTTGTAAGGGGCGGTCGCACTTCTTGCCGAATAACTGATAACAATTTTCAGCTTCGCCTTATCAAATTTTGTTCTCAAAACAGCTGGTCAAAAAATGTCTAGACATCCGCAGCGTCATTAAAACTACAATCGCAAAGAAGTTTTTAATTTTTGAAGCAAACTTCAACGGCGCGATGAAGGAAATCCTTGAATATCTCGGTAATTTCGGTCGCTACCAAGCGTTTCTGCTCGTGTGTCTGTCTGTGCCCGGCATGTTTTCGGGTGCTCAAGTGCTGGTGTTCACATGGACCGGATTCCTGCCGAAAACACGGTTTGTGCAATTTTGGCATTAAATTTGCTTCATTCTGAAAAAGTAAAAAATACGCATGGAAACATGATATGCAATGACAGATGCTGTGTCCCGGAGATTGACGGTCAACGATGTGGTGAGGCCGATTTTGATGCCGTGGAGAGACTGAATCTAACCGGTAAGTAATATTGAGCACGGCAGTATTTTTGTTAAAAAAACGCCTTCACGCAAACCTTCAAAGGAATGTTCACGCCGGACAACCAATGTTTCCGTTGCAACTACACGGGTTCACCAGATCAAACGTGCAGTCACAAGGCGGCCAGCGACTGCCAGGGCCACGGCACCGTTTATGACGTCAACAACAGCGCCATACACAACTCGTTGGCTGTGAATGTGGGTTGATGTTTGGGCAGATTTTGTCAATCAGAAATTGTGAGAAAAAAAAACGAATTCTAAATAAGCGATTTTACAGTTGGACCTCGGCTGTGACAACGTTTGGCGTCACGAATTTGTCTGGTCGGCATTCACCATCGGCATGATGATCGGCAGTGCGCTCATCGGATCGTTGTCAGATCGGTGAGACAATTATGTTGCCTGATTCATAAAGGTGACCCTGATTTAACAGATCAATGTCCATCTCCAGCTTCGGCCGTCGTCCCACGGCGCTGGCAGCGTTGTGTGGCTGCACATTGACATCGTTCAGCGCAGTGTTTGCCAACAACTACTACGCCTACGTCATACTGCAGGCGTGCATTGGCTTGTGCGAATCCAGTCTGTTCTTCAGCACTTATGTCATCGGTTAGTATCTGTGTGGATTGATTCACAGGTTCTGTACCTTGTAATGGAGCAATTTGAGCTATGGTCCATCCATCAGCTCATGGCACTTTTGTTTGGGAGGTTCAGGTTCCGTTGTAAAAAGTTGTTCCTCCGCAAGGCAATGTCAGAGAAAACGGCACACAAAAATAAAATAAAAACCGGGTTCTCTTTCTTTTTCGTAAGCCAGCCGGAACCGGAACAGCACTGGATCCTGTCAACCTTTTCAGCTGACAAAAAGTGTCATGAGCTGATGGCTGGACTATACCTACATACCTCAGAAGTCTACGTGGTGCAGGTGCAGGGTGGTTATGGTCACAGCAACCAGTAGCGACCAACGACATAATCAGCATAAGCATTGAATGGAAACTTTGGAAACTTGCATAATAGTATCCGACAGCAGGGTCATACAGTCAGCATAGCATACGACAACAACACGCTATGATGTTTCACAAAAAGATTATAAAAGGAATCGCTAAATTACACTTCATCTAATGTTTCAGTGATGGAACTAGTGGACGGCGTACCTCGCAACTGGGCGGGCATTTGGCTGCAAGTCACCTTCTCGTTCGGCACCCTTTGGGACGCGCTGTGGGCGTGGGCGTTTCGCAACTGGCGATACTCGCAGCTGATGGCTGCCGTGCCGATTCTGTTGTGCATACCGTACTTTTGGTCGGTTGTCTACCGGGGGCTAGTGTATATTATTCGCAATTCAAATTGATTCTCGAAACTTAAAATTCAAAAATTTTCAGGATCGTACCGGAATCTATCCGTTGGCTGACGGTCAACCGACGTCACGACAAAGCGCGTTACTACATCAAACGGGCGGCCGATGCAAATCGAGTGGTCATACCGGATGCCGTCATTGAACGAGAGCTGGTGAGTGAACCCACCTTGCTAATTCAGGCGCCTTTGCTGATGTTTCAATGTTATTCTAGAACAACGTTGAACACACAACCGACAAGCATTACACCGTGCTGGCATTGTTCACGCATTGGCGACTCGCCAAGAACACTTGCATTGTCTGGTTTACTTGGTTGGAATTGGACACAAATTTACAAGCCTGAAGGGACAAAGCATCATTCTCCCCTGATCTTGCAAGGTTGGCCGCAGCAATGTCCTACTACGGTCTGGCGCAGAACACGACCGATCTCGGAGGCAATGTGTTTGTCACCAATGTGTTGTCATCGATTGGTGACGTCATCGGGGTGCTCGCGTGCATACCCATGATGAATTATATTGGTGCGTGAAACATCAGCCAGTCTGTCTAACTACAGGTGGAAAATTCGTTTAAAACTTGGTTTGCAGGTCGTCGACCGTCTTTGGTGCTCTTGTTCGTCTCAGGAGGCATTTTCTGCATTTTATCTGGCGTCTTGACCGACGGTACACACTGAGCCTTGTGTTCAACACCACTCAAAAAGGAAAATTACTGTCTGTACCCATCCACCTTGCAATTTCAGGCACTGCAGTGCTGGTGCTGGCACTATTCGGACGCCTGTTTGTGTCAGCCGCATTCGGAATGATCACGTATTATTCAGGTAGACATTATGTTGATGTTCGATTTTGCTGAGTTCACTCAATTCAAAGAATTTCGCTAATGTTTCACCGTCTACATTTTGCAGCCGAAATCTTCCCAACGGTGGTCAGACAGTCGGGCACCGGGTACGCCAGCTCAACGGGCAGAATAGGATCTCTGCTGGCGCCACAGATCCATCTCTTGGTACGATTCGATTAAATGTTCAAAAATTTTTAATTATTTTAATTGATAGTTTTAAAAAACAAACGCATACTTGCAGGCCAACTACGTTAATCCGGCGTTTCCAATCATAATCTACGGCAGCGTCGCACTGGTGGCTGGAGTGTTGGATGTTTTCTTGCCTGAGACCAGGGGTGTCCCGCTGCCGGAAACACTCGAGGATGGAATCAATTTGGGATTGTTAGTGTCACAGGTTTTCACACTTTTTGGGAAAAAAGTAATTTCAATTCTTGGTTTTCTTGCTTCAGGAAAAGATCGCCGACCACGGAAAGCGATGAAAAAACGGATGATGTACATTAATGATTTGCCTGAAAACTTGAATAATAGAAGACATACATACGTACTCTTTTTATTGGAAAACTGAGAAATGATGAGCAGAAACGCATGTAATGACAAGAATAATGACACAGCGAGGAGACTGGAGGGAGATCAGATCGGGAAAGCACAACAACAACATGAATAAATAATGCCTGTGGATCGGACAAGATTTCGAGAAGTTGATTTCAATAAAAATGTCTCATTCACGCCAATCCATGCAAGAATTTATCAGCTCTAGACATCCGCCAGCGGAGTGTTCGAAATTTTCACTCCCTTGGCCGGTCCGCGCCATCCGCACCATTGACTGAAGTACTTCAACACACAATAGTCGGATGTCCAATCAATCAATGTGAAACGGTGATGATTCAGAGGGGGCAGAATTGAGATTGGCACGTAGCGCGAGCGCATCAACAACGTTTTGACGATACGCGAGAATGAGTATGGATTCTGGCCGTAGTTCTGTAATGAAAGTCGGAGCATTGTTAAAGTGATGAGAAAGAGAGTCAACCCGTTCGGACCTAAAACTCATTCGGAAACGGACTGCGTGAGTCTGTATACTGCAGACTCTGCACAACGAAGCTGACCAGCTAACTGGGAGTGAATTATACTTGGGGCTGGATTTCCGGGCCCGAAAAAAGTTGCGATCGTGTCAAAAAAGCAAGCCTAAATCAATGTGACACTGTTTTCGGGTCAACTCAACCCTACAAGCTCGACCATGAAAGAGTGAGTGTTACATAATTTGTACCTCGAGCGGTCCATGCACTTCAACATTGATGTGACAAATGGTCAAATTGTGAGCAGCGATTGGTCCATTTCTTGTCAATTGAGGCAGAATACCGTATTCAGCACCCTCGACGTCCAAGAACAGGTAGTCGACGGTTGAGGCATTGACTTTGTTGAGCAAATAGTCAGTGAGCGTTATGGAATCGACCTAAATGAAGGACAAAGTTGAATTGTTTACATGGTTCCCTGAATATTCAGGCTCAAAATTGTTTAAAATTATGGTTCTGGTTCGGGGCGTGCACAAACTTCCTGCCAGGTGTAACCGTCATCCAGCAGGACGCTCGCGTTGAAAACACCTGAAACATTTTGTTGCTTAAAGATGACTTTTGTGGAAATTAAAAAAACACCACGCTCAAGAAACACGTTAACGTTTCCATAGAAAAAATATCCTCAGATGGCGAAATAACGTAATTTGCAAAAACGAACAATCCAATAGCCCTCAATATACCCGTTTTATCCGAAATGGCCACATTATCGTACTGCCCGATCTGTTTGAACACCTCGCCAGCGCTTTTGATCGGATCGGCACCGAACATTGAACAACGAGAGGGCAGCGCTTTGAGCAGTTGTCGTTCGGCGGTGATGTCGCGGCCAATGCCCGCCGTCACCGACGTACACGGGGCGTGCGTGAAGGGGGCTCGGGGCATGTTGACGATCTTGACGTCGTCCTGGAGGATACTGTATGTAGCCGGACCAGTTTTGCACTATTGAGCGTGAGAACGAATGAATGAGTAATTTAACGATGAGATGTATGTACTGATGTTTCATCATTTGCGTGAAATTTTGATCTTTGTCTTCTATCGTTTAACAGGATTTGCCACACTGCCTCCGGGCATGTCCATTGACCTGGAACTTACCACAATTGACAAACACAAGAGGAGGTACCCACCTACCTTATTGACCAAATATCGTGACCCGAGCATGGCCCTGATGAGATTCATGCCACAGTCACCCGCGATCTCGTGCAAATGCGACCAGAGATTCTGCGCGCGTGTCCTTATTATAGTGTTAATGAAACATCGGCGATATTTGGCCACAATGTCGAACCAATACGGACACAGTGTCAGATTCTTAATCATCGGCTCGTTGTCGTGCGCTCCCTGATTTTCAAGGAGACCCGTGTTCGGATCTGCGGCGGGCGGATCGAACAGGTCGTGGTCTGGGTCGGGAATGGCGCTCGAGTCCAGCATCACGGTTTCGACGATTTGGGAGATTCGATTCAGATTCAAGACAGGGCCCGGCTGTTTTGGCAAAGTGCCATAAGTGACTGCCATTGCGCTCATGCTCAATTGGTACAACATTGAACCGAGGATCATTGAGAATAGAAGCACCAGAGTGAGCAGGGGTCGATCCGACATGCCACTGACTGGCATTAGGCGCGGCATAGTTGAGTGGATGTGCGCTTGATAATTCAGGGCATTTTGAATTGTTGGAAATTTGTAGCTGGCTTTGAAAAATAGGCTAAAATATAAAGCCTGACGTAAAATTTCGAGTCCCTGTACACTTGCTTCGCGAGCGTTACATTAGTTTGAAAAGCACGATGAAATCTGTACTATTCAGAAGTCGGCTGACGGTTTTCAACGTGATTTGTCGTTCGATCGTTAAGAAACGCGCAAACAAAGAACTGATTTATTGGCAACCGTTCGAGATTGGGACAAAGTATATAGTGTGCTTAATGTGCATAACGCAGAAATGTGGAAGAAAAAACCCGTCGCGCGCGAATTTTGAAACAGATCCTGCTCAAAACTTTAACCAAAGCATCCCGCCCGACCACAAAGCAAAAGAAAAATCCAAAAAAAGTACAACACGCACGTACCAAACATAAAAAATGAATGATTGAAAACTACCCGATTCGATTAATGTTCACTGATAACATGCGCGAGATTTTTTATGAAAATAAAAAATAAACCATAATAGTACTTTCAATGAATGTCTGCGAATGAAACCGAAAGTGGGTAGTGAGCGCGAAAAAAATCACGGTCTGGTTAATTAGGTATGTACAACATCCTATTATTGTTTGCGCGCTGGAATTTTCGAAAACCTTGTGATTGTGATTATCCACAGAAAAAATGCAGCGTGAGTTTTATTTTTCTGCCAAACACGATATACTTTCGGCCGATTTGAAACTACCAACCGATTGTCAGTGTAATAATCGAAAAATAAAATATTGTTACATACTGCGCATAATTCCAGAAGCAAAAAGGGTGTTTGAACTTCACTAGGGTCGTATTTGAATGAAATTTGCATAATACAAGAAAAAGCAACAAAGATTTTTTAGAAAAAATTCGATTGGAATTTTTTTGTCAAGAGCTAAAGTATACGGTGATATGTGCGGTCACTGTTTTTTGTTGTTTGCAAAATAATGTTGCAAATAAATTCAAAAAACAAAAGGTATTAACAGCAACCGGAAGTTTAAACTCATAGCGACAAAGGGAACTAAATTTTTGTGACGTTTTTGACGGATGGACTCGAAACTCAACTGCCCTAGTTTTCGGTTTCAACGTGCACGCGCTACATGCATGCAAATGCAACTCATGTGCATGCGCGTCGCCTAAAACTCACCCGATTCGAAATTAGTAACGCACTTTAGTAGTTATGCTCGTCCAAAACACGAGTTTGACCGACTTTGGCGTTATGTATCCTCAATTTTGTTGCCTGCCTGTGAAACAGGGAACGAATTTTGTTCATGCACATCTCACATATTCGGGGTGTGTGAATCCGTCATAGATTAGGCTGCGAGATCACTCAAGCGACCCGAAACCCTCGTACTTCATAAAGGTGATCATGTTCATGGACTTTAAATTATTGATAATTTGTCATAATAAACCAACAAAATATTGATGTGATTTGTCCCTGCTTGAAATGCGGACCGGAACAGAAAAGCACATTCAGGATTTTCCGCTCTGATTATCATGCGTCACCAAGACCAACATAACGTCTTTCTCTCTTGACTCCTTATTTTCCTTGATGTTGAACACTTTGCAAATCTGTCATTGTTCTGGCCGGACTTTAACTGGAGTCATAATGTCGGTTCTTCGCACAGTGAAGCAATCTCCACTTAAATGTGCCACACGACGATAACGAAAGCAGCAAAGCATCGCGCGCACAGCTCAGTTCCTTGACAGATCAGACATTAGCAATGATTTTGAGGCTGATGTAAAAATGAACTCAGTAAAAATGGTCTACAATGTGGCGACACTGGTCTGCACGGCATGCATATAATCTACAATTTTGGGTCATTTCACTCGTTCAAACAGGGCCGCAGATCGAAATCGAGAATTCGTAGGTCATGCAGTTGTCATTGGGCATGCGTGCGCGGTTTCGATATTTTTACAATATCTGTATGCAATATCATAATGCGTATAAAATATGTATATAGTATGCATTAAGTGATCGAGATTATTCCAGGTTCATATAAATTCGTGTGTGCACACTTTAATTGTAAAATCACTGTAACAGCATTACATAAATTGCCAGAAGTCCGTTTAAGTTTCGTTGACAAGTGAAAAAATCCGGAGTCTAACATATGCAAAATCCAAAAAAAGTAAAAATTCGCTAATTCAGTCACATTAAATTGTTTTCATCTCACTCAGGTTGAGACAGAACACCGCAACACGCAACGCAGGCGAGCCAGGGTCGAAACCGAGAAACATCGTAAAATTGTGGCCATAAACTTTCTCTCTGTAGCACCCCAATCCCCAAACAGACATTTTAGACTGTCAAATGACAATATAATCGCATTTTGGCGGCGGTGGTTACTGCGGTCGTCTACAGCGTTCACGCACACGGATGTGTATAGTCTACCTGCATAGAACTCTGAAGTGCCTGATTGCGCAAGGTGGCCTAGTGATATCCTGACATGCGTTCAGAAATTTGCTATATGTACAATTTTTTTGAATTTGACCTGTAGCGCGCTGCACACTGCACTTCCCACGCGCTCACCCGCAAGCGATGAAACTTCAGTTGTATTTTTGGCGTTGGAGTATAGTACAAATTCGTGTGGTGCTCTGGTGACTAACGTCGCCTTTGACCGCTTTTGACGATGTGGTTTCACTGTACAATTTTCTGTATAATTTTATGCATATTCATCCGATTATCAGCATATAATTTATCAGATAAACGTCAAGTGATTACATAATAGGATAGAATACTGTGATCTACACATACGTATCATCTATAAAGTATAATCTGTGTTAATGGTATCATCAGTGTAACGAGAACGCGGCACGTGTGAGTTTTATGCGTAAACCGAAATATTTTACGCACAAAAGTTGCTCTCTTCGGCTGGGATTCGAACCCAGGTGCTTTACCTTTCCGGGACATTGCCTCGGACCACTCGGCTACTGAGGCGGAAAGCACGGCTTATAGTAATGTGGTCAGATCATCTCGTCAAACAAAGTCGTCGAACACATGTAGTTTTCGCGCTCATTTGGGGCTCATATGTTCGACGACTTTCCTTGACAAGATGATTTGACGGCAAAACCATTAACCCAAAGCACACGGACGAATCCAAAGTTGGGGGCAAGATTTTGGTGTATGAGAATTTCGGTTTATGCGCGAGTTCCCCCGTGATCCATGTACATATTGGTCGCACAATGACTTTATAAGAATTGGTCAAATTTTTTTCCTGAATCGTAAAGAGGGAAAGTGACAGGGCAATGACGTTGCGTTGCGTGATCGCACACAAAGCATGTAGTAAAGAGAATGTTTCAGACCTGCGGCAACGTGGTTGATCTGCTAGATTGTTTTCAGCTGAAAATGTTTTGTGAGAATCACTAATAGCACAGTGGTTAAGAGTGACTGAACGTGAAAATCAGGATTGATTTGATGAATTCTTATATGGTCATTGTGCGACCAATACATACTTTCTGTGCACCAGCAACCAAACCTGGGCCGCACGGTTTATTTTAAAAAAAGATTGAAACATTTAGCTTTGGCTTCAAAACATTTAGAGAAAAAGATTGAAAAACGTTCAAGCATAAGCACACGGATCGGATTATTGCGCACAGAGAAAATGTTGAAATTATTTTTATACTCCTATTGTTCTTCAAATGAATATATAATCACTTCAGTATACGTCACACATTTCCTGGTGAGCATGAGGTGTTTCACAAAGTCACTGTCTACAATTTGTTTTGGTGACTTCACACATTTTTGTCAGTAGCGGTGATGAGTCAACCAGGCGTGACCATCACCGAGTGCAAGTTTGCTTCGGAAAATGCTTCGCCTTTCACGGTAAAAAAACAACACCATTGAGGTTTTATGTGTGTTTTTATATGTGTTATTTTCTGGTATTTTTACACCATAATGTACGCCCAAGATTCGTACACTCAGACAAAGCGCAATAACCTCAGCATATGGGGGCAATCGCACTGTTTCTTTGCAAGGTTTTGTTCTTGCTTCTGCAGAGAACAGCCATAAATATAGTGATAAATTCGTGCAATAAATTGGCAAAGTATTTTTGAACAACATAAATGCACATTTTTAGTTAGCAAGGTACAAGACAAGACCCATTTTACGCACATGTGCGCGTGGTTTGAAGTTTGCGTTTACATGTAACCTGCTGTTTTGCGCAAAACGTCACTTTTTGATGGAAATTGCGAAAATGTAGCATGACGTGCAAAGTGCAAATAACACAATGTTTTCGCGTTGCTTTATGTAACGGCGTCATGGGAAAGCACCTCAGTCTTGTAATATGTGTTTGCAGTCAGGTTTTTCACCAGGTTTTCCTTTTTTATTAAATGTTGATTTATTAATTGGATTAATGTACATACATTGCGTTTGAATAGCGATCTGGCGCCTAAAACTATGTATATATTCTCATCTTTATTTCAATTCATAAACACCTTGCTTTCCGACGAAGTATAGGCCGTGAAATATAATGCAATAAAGCAATGTATAAAACGCGAGTGTGAGATGGCGTGTGGATCAGCTGATGTTTCATGCGGGGCACGCTGTGAATCAGCCATCAATCGTGGCACGCGTCACGCGTTTGCCTGGTATGGCAGACTGGCTGGCAGATATCCGTGGATTATTATCGGGGTGCAAATGGCCGTTTGCGCCGTCTGCTCTGTGGGACTGATCAATAAGACCGATGCCACTGCGGTTGGTTCGGGATTTTATAGTGAACTGTGAAACATCAGTTATCTTGGTGCCCCAGGTGACGTCCATGCAGGAACTCTAGTGTCGCCCGTGCCGAAGTGATATCTGAATATGAGCTTGTTGCGATACATTCTACATCGAAAGTCCGTCAGTCGTGTTTGGACCTTGATGAGTTTTAGTAGGGCGTCACAGGACCTTGTCAGTGTGCGAATGGACCATCTGTTGGTGATGTGGGTCCCAGGCTTTGTGGGCCCCCGAAACGGCACCAAAGATGAAAAACCTAAAAAAAATTTTTGTGAACATGACGAAATTCATAACTACAGATTATCGACACATTCACGGCGGATGACGCGCCGAGTCGCGTGGAGGCTGAGATGATGCAGAATATTTATGATTTGAACTACAACCACACAAATGTGATCGGCAAGCGGAGGGTGAAACGGACTGCGTCCAGTGCGTATACATTGCTCTTAATAATTACGTTGAAACATCAGCCAGTCTGTCGCATGTGTGCAGCGAGCCGATTTCATCACGTCGCAATTGTACAAGTTGACTCTCCAAAGAAATATTTTCACCGTCTATTCCAGTTGACACGCACATCGGCAGGAATCATTTGGGTATGATTAAACTGCACGTGATGGCAAGTGACGGCAGCAATCTGTTAACGCCTGAATGGTTGGACACAACGACGGCATTCATGAATTATGTCAGAAAGGAACTGAAACTGAAAGGTCGGAGATTGGGATGCAATAGTATGCATATGATAACAGTTGGTGCAGTCGCCCCGAGGATGACCTGGTATATGCATCAAGAATGTCACCCGAAAATTCGACACCAAAAGTGGACGCACAAAGAAATCTTCAGCCGAACCCACTTCAGGCGCACACGGCAACAACATGTCATATTCGGAAGTCTGTGCGAATCTGTGTGGCGGCAGCGCCAGGGTCAGGCTGTTCCTCAGAATGTACAGAGTCGAAGCGGGCACCAAATCACCGAATCAATTCAAGGTCGCAAGATTTTGGTTTTTTTAAAGACCACTTAGCGCATTTTGAAACATGACTTCCTGTCCGCAGCTGGGCTATCCATTCTTCCAAGTAATGGATCAGCGACTGCAAAACGGCGATTTCCTGTACAGCGTCAAGCTTGAGAATGAAACAATTACGGAAGCGAAAATGATCGTCTTTGAATTGGGCACTTTCACCGAGTAGGTTTTTGAATTTCTCTTGAATTCATTGTCTCTTTTTTCAACAAAAATTTTATAACATTTCAGCGACAATCGACGCTGGCACGATTTTGACGTCTGGCGTAATCAGTTTTTCGCCTGGCTGTCGAATGACAATCGCGAATACAAGGTACAGTTCTAGAATTTTATCCTGAAAAGGTGCATGTTCATGTTTAATAACGGGGAGCGCATTACATTCCAAAATCCTTTGTGGCAAAACTCACCCAATGTTCATATTTGTTCGTTTCAGAACATCACAGCCACATTCGTGACCCAGTGGTTTGTGCTACATGCCATGAACGACACTATTCAGTACATGATGCCCATGTTGTTCCATTTGGCGCTTGTTATTGGCATCTTCACACTCTTGTCAACGGTCAAGTGAGTTCACACAAACGGCGATAGTGTCATTGCGTAGCGTGGGAAACATTGGTAGATCAAACCTGATTGTGATTGAGTGGCCTAATCTTTATTCTCCAACGCTGGGTTACTGATGCTGGTGTTCGGCAAGATTTCTCACCAGTTCCGGAATTTTGACCCATCTTCTTGCGCACACACCCCGTTTTGTAATGCAAAATGAGGTGCGCTGCTTCAATTCAGCAAATGACACTGCGCAACTCCGTATACCTGCAGTATGTGTGCTCAGCATCCAAACTATAGGTACAGCTGTCCGAGCCAGCCGAATGCTCGGTTTTGATAGTCCCATATCCTCCTCCGCAGTGATCTGCAAGATCTGATTCTTGGCTGCGCTCTCTCACACACACACACACACCAAGCTCATATTCCGTTCAGATCGACGTGGCAACGCAGTCGTCCGTTGATCGCATTTCTCGGTCTGTCCGTCCCCTTCATCGGTTCGCTGGCGGCGTTCGGCATCCTTTTCACCGTCGCCGGACTCGAATTCAACGCGATCATGACCACACCGTTGTTCCTGGTGTTCTCGGTGGGCGTGGACGATATCTACTTGCTGTTGCACGCCTGGCATCGCAGCAGGAAAATTGTGCTCAAGGAGGTTCGTCACCATGCATATGTCAATGTTAAATATAATGATGTTTCACAGCAGCGTCGGATATTCTAGCACGACACAGTGGCGCGCGTGGAGCACACAGTGGCTGATGCTGGACCCTCCATCACCATCACATCTATAACAAACACGGCGGCATTTGCTGTCGGTATGTGGCCTTGCTGCTTCAGGGTAGAGCAATTGTAATATGAAACATCACCTTGTTAAACATCAGGTCTCACCACATCCACCCCGGCGATGCGTGCATTCTGCGCCGTGACGTCATTGGCCATGGCCATAGGCTGGCTGCTACAGTTGACCATCTTTGTGCCCATGATCACCATTGCAGGTTACTTTGTGACCCTACATAAAGTCTCAGTTTTTTTAAACGATGCAAATGCTAAAAAGATAATTTTTCTGCAGGAAGATACGAAGCGAAATGTATACTCAAACAAATGGAGAAAGACAAGGGAGACAAAGTTAGAAATGGCAAATTCAGTTTATTTGTTGGTGCCGTGCGTCCAACTTGGTGATGATAATGGCTCGCAACGATATTCAGCGACCTTTCAAGCCGACCAGTTAGGGCCCAGTTTTTCAGGTGCGGCCGATTCAGGCTATGCGTACCTCATTTACATACTTTTGGCTTAGGCTCCAGCCGGGCCTGAATCGGTGAACAACCTGTGCCAAACAAGCCGCCGCACAATAAAGAGCTGACTCGCTGTAAACCGGGGGAGAAAATATTTTTGACGGACACATTCAACAGTTTCAATCCTACCGTACCCCACGGAAACACATATCCATTCCAGTCAGCTACCGTCTCCACTGCGCCCGTCCGTTTCTCGTACGCTCGTTGGCATTACAACGCCGTGCGCAAATGTCAATATTTCTGGGACCATTTGCTGGACTGGGCCAGTGCATTCTACGTCACCAAATGCGCTCAAATCATTGCAGTCATCGTGTTGTTCGTCTACTTTGCACTGTCGAGTTATGGCCTGTCACAGAGCAGGGTGGGTGCAGAAATTTGGCGAACAGATGATGCCTGATTTTTCAAGGCAACTGAACTGTCAGGTACACATGAACATCAACCGAATGGTCATGCCCAACAATCCCGTGTATCGACATTTCGAAGTCACCGACAAGTACTATCCCGGTGGCGTGCACTTTCTCGACATCAATGTTTACAACCCGGGTGATCTGAGGTATGTATATACACGCGTTTAGGTTTTCTGACTGTCACTTTCTGCCTGATTTTTCAAGGCAATTAGTTGAACCCTGATTCAGAAAGGAGGAACGTTGGCGCCAGCTGGTCAGCCTGATGGCCGATATGGAGACAGCGCATCCAAACATGCTGGGTCGGGAGTCGACCATCTGCTTCTTCAAACCATACATGGCGTGAGTCGACCACGCTGATGTTTCACACTTTATGGCTATCAGCCACTTGAATGACAACCACCCTGATTTTCAGGTACATCGCCATGATGTCCGGCGGATCTGCATTGGGCGTCGACTATACGGACGAAAAGGACATTCACGGACGGTTCACGTATCGATATCTCGGCTATTTCTTCAAGACGGGCTCCAACAACAACCTCTACCGGACGCAAGTGGTGCGCATTTACTGTTCTGATCATTTTTTGCCCTGATTTATCAGGGTGACATCAAACGATTCCAGATCCCGGCCGAGAAACAGGCGTGTTCCAAAAACAAACCGGAATGCATCCAACGTATCCAATGTCGCACCGCTTTCTACCGTACTTACAGTTGGGATACGGACATCGAAGTTATGAACTCGTGGCGACGGGTCGCTGCCAGGTACCCAGATTTGGAGGTGTACCCGTACTACGAGAGGAACTTCATGTTCGATCAGGTGCGAGTCTGGCTATACAACTGAAAGTTGTCTTCTATTTTTTTGAGATGTTCAACATGAAAGCTGTAGTGCGCGGAGCCAACTTTGTGCCACACGTTTATGTGCCATGTCCTTGTTATCATTATCACACTCATTGGTTGATCGGCTAGGAACTTGATTTTTGTATGCATAGTTCTCGGTTTACACTAATGTAACAACTCTTTCTGCCTGACTGACGTTGACCTAAACTTCCCGGTTTGCCCTTTGTTATCATGCTCATTGGTCGATTAGTTAGAAACTCGGTATATAAATGCTGGTTCGAACCAAACGACGTGTTTTTGACGAAATCCCCGATCCTAACCCTCAAAGCAAGGCCTAAAACATTCAGGTAGCCACGATCTGGCCGGTCACATCGCGTGCAGTCCTCACCACGTTCATAGTGATGATGCTCGTGTGCTGTTTGTTCGTGCCTCGTCCGTCGTCGGTGCTCACAGCTGGACTCTGCACGTTCAGTATCAATTTCGGTTCGGTGCTGATTCGTATATATATTTTGGCTATTTTAATAAAATTTAGTATTCTCTTTTTTTCAATTTTGTGCTTCTTTCATTTGCAGGCGTGTTTGGGTTCATGACTCTGTGGGGTTGTGACCTTGACTTCAGCACGATGGCCGCACTGTTGGGCGCAATTGGGTTTTCGGTGGATTACACGGCGCACATCACTTATCATTATTTCAAACATGCCGATTTGGTCAGTTTCTTATTTCAAAATAAAAAATAAAATGAGACAAATTTCTGAAATTTGCAGGATCCACAAGAACGCATTCGAATGAGCCTGGCCACGGCCGCCTATCCCACCATCCAAGCCGGAGTATCGACTTTATTGTGCGCTGCCTACATGATGACATTTCCGACGTACTTTCTGCAAATGTTCACCAAGATTATTGTGCTGGTTTGTGTGTTGTTTTAATGCAAATTAGAATATTGGTACCGCGCGTACGGGAGTAGAATCCGATTTTTTATACAAACGACTGGCTTCCAGCTTTGATCCGAGCTGACGACAAAATAGTTCTGAAAAAGAGCCATTAGATTTGTGCATTCATTGCGCCACACGACTTACAGCATTTCCTTGAAACATCAGACCAACCCCCATTTCAGGTGATAATCTTCGGCCTGCTGCACGGTCTGTGCCTAATGCTCATCATTCTTGCCGCCATATCCACCTACCACGAGCAGTTCGTTGCCTGTCGTACAAGGAAACGACAACAACGACGAAGTTCGGACCAGGCGCAGGTCGATATTTCAACTTTGACAAGTCTCGGATTCCCTCAGAGGGAACCAACCGACATGAGGACTGCTGTGTCTGCGTTCCCTGATTCTGCAAGCGCCAATCCAGTGAATGGTGGTCAGGCGATCGGTTGAGATTTGGATTGTCGATTTGTTTTAAATTTTGCATGAATCCACCTTTACTTTAGTTTGTTGTTGTACATGTACATGTACATATACACCTTGCGCCATACTCCTTTGGGATATTATTATTTTGTTGATAAAATGTGACCAACAGATCGAATACAGAGGAATATTGCGTCTTTTGCATGCAAGACAGTTCTTATTTCGAATCTTTTTATTCGACTATTTGTTTTTTTTGCATTGCGGGCTCACAAACAACATTAAATAAAAATCTGCAAACTCAAGCAATAAATAAAAATTAAATGGAGATTTAGGAACACAATGACAAACACAACATTAGGCATGAAATAAACAAACGCCATAAAAACAAGCAAGCAGAAATTTTCGAATTATGACACATTTTGACAAGCATTTTATAGAAGGAACAATGGATAAAATAAATCAACAAACATTCATTTGGAAACCCTACTTAGAAAAAGTTCACAATCACCTGAGCCATGGAAACAATTTGAAATATTTTCGATTATGCTTATGAAACTCTAGTATTGGTCCTTCTAGCTCAGCAGCATTTTCTGGTAAAAAAACAATTTTTGGGACACAGTTAGAAAAGACGTGATGAAATGGTAGAAGCAGTGGTTAATAAAAAATCTTTTTATTCGAACCCCATTTTTAAAAAAAATTTTGTTTTAATTAAAAACTTTTTTAATTCAGCCCAAATCTGCCCAACACGAAAAAATTAGCGCTCAAGTACAAAATAGGGGTATTTTTGTTACATAATGTGTTCTAAGTGCATATGAAGCACAGGTGATACGAAAACCATGCTATCCAATGGTCGATAAGTACCAACCATAGTCAGGTACACACCCGTACCCTTCCCCAGGTGGTGCGGGTGTGATGGTATGGTTTTCTGATATTTGGGATGGGAATTTTGGGTGAAATTATGACGTCTAGGTACGCGACCAATGCAAATAAGCTGCACATAGTGTGGAATTAGAGTGAATACAAAATAGAATCACTCCTTTCGGGTCTGGGGCATGGATAAATAAATGCCCACCCAGTCACACGTGTGTGGTCATATGAGAGGCTCTGTGAGTGTGCGCACTATGTCTAGATGCCACAAAACAACGATTATGGCACCCAATACACCCATGGTAGGGTTAGGTGATGTTAACAGTAGCAATTTTTAGGCAAAAATAGCACTTTTAGAGCAATAGAGAAGTTTTCGAATTTTGAAATGATAAAAAAATTTTTTTTAACTTTTGGAACGAATTTTTAAAAAAATTTTTTAATAAAAAAACTTTTTAGAAAATTAACCACTGGGTAGGAGACGGCACAGTGGCTACGCTGATATGTATGATACACTATACAATACTTCCGTATTTTACACCGCCCAGGGAAGTTGACAGCTATACCAAAAGTCAGACAAATTATTTTTCTGAAGGAATATGGCACAAAAATTTTTGAAAAAAAATTATGCAAAAATGTCATGCCAGAACAAGAGACGGAATGGAAGGAGCATTAAGATATGAGGTGGTGTGTATTTCCGCAAACCATCATCGAGTGAAACATCAGCGCGAAACCACGAAACAAACAGAGTCCGCCATCGCGACGACGCGACAACAACAACATCATCGTAAAGTTTGAGCACCAAAAAGCAAAAGAAGACGGTGTTCGGGCGGGATCAGAATGTTCATTCCTCCACACACCGTTGCACCTGTAAGCTGCCGGGCGGACAGTCAAAAATGTTGCACTGCCTGGTTCTCACACGAACCCGTTGGCCATCGACCACGAATTGACAGGGTGTCCATTCACCCCAGGCTAGTTCTTCGGTGACATTCGCCTTGACGGGTGAAGGCTCGATTGCAACGTCTTGCTCGAGAGGGGGCTGAGGATCGGACGGCCTCGACACGGGCTCCTCGATCTGATTGACCTCGGACTCGGGCGGAGGCAAGGCCGGTTGTGGGTCGAAGTCGATTTCGGTGGATTGAATCTGCTCGACCGACGGTCGTGTGTCGATTGACTGTTGCACTGCAGCAAATGTTTGAAGCAGGTTTGCCGCGAATAATTGTCATCTCGTGTGTAATATTTTTTAGGAAAGTTGTCCATCTGGTATACATTTGCACCGACGATGGGACGATGGCTTTGTTATCATGCCCATCGACCACATGTGTCACACAGATAAACAAAAATCACTCCTGATAAGTGGCAGTCTCAGCGTATATCCCAAAATTTAAAACAATAAACTGTCGAATAAACATTATCGCATCCAACCGGGCTGTCCTCCCAATGCGACATCCCTCCTCTGTTGTTGTGTGCCGCCGACACAGTCCTTGTCAGCGTACAGCCACCCGTCGGCTGTCGTGAATGGCAGTTGCGACAGAATGTCGACACGTCTGTCGTACAGCTCACAGTTGTCGGGCGTTAGTGACAACGCGTTGAACGACGCTGACTGCAATAATTTGTGTGTTTGTGTATCCATTTTGGGACCATGAGGTTCAGCGTCGAGGTGTGCGGATAAAAAAACCTGAACTTCTGTTGTGATAATGGTCAGTTTATCAGGAGAAATCTTGAGGTGCGCGCGGAATAATCATTCCTGAACGCAAGTTACGCCAAAATCGTATGTAAGTCGTTTTTTCAAGAAAAGGGTACGCCATGTCCTGTACCAGACTTGTTCCTCTGACTTTTGTATTCAGACAACTTTTATGTCATCGAAAGATTTGCAAATGTGAAACATCAGCCATCCCACCTTGCACCATCGCATCGACACACAAGCGCCCATGCAACTCTCGAGCGAGTTCTGTTCAATCGACTGTATTGGCGACAGACTCGAGGGTCGTTTGTTGCGTTCAACGAAGAACACGTTGTCGGTACAGTCGCCGATATCGGTGTTGGCTGAAACGTCAGCTTTAGGCGTTCAAGTTTCGGGATTTTGAGGTGCCGCTAGTTTTTTTCTTAAACAACCCCTGATTATTATTTCTAGGATTTCAAGATGTTGCATGGCACGAACGTGGCAGGCAGAATTTCTCGCTGTACAACGATTTCGGGTCGATCTCCAAGTTGAGCAGCTGGGACGCCTGCGAACCACCGAATATCTCACAAACGTTGTTGATCGCGTCGTAGTTGGCCGCCGAGCACGGCAGGGAACCACCGTCAGCCGCCTGACAGGAGCATCAAAATCGTGAAAGTCGCAATTCATCGACCGAAAATCAGCCGGAAAACAAAAATGTCGTGATTTCAACAGAACCTGATTCAGCGAGCAGAACCTGGCGCACGATTCAGGTGCGACCTGGTGGATTCTGGTGCCGGTGCCGGGTGCGCGGGCACTCACAGACACAAAATATGCTTCTTGCGCGTTATTGGGACAGTGCGTGGCTACAAATTGGGAATGGTGTTATTTCAGAAGAATATTAGTCTCATGTGTACCAAGCGCGGTGTGCGGTTTAGCTGTGGGTCTGGCCATATGTTGAGCTCAACAAAGATATCCCCCTTCTCAAACTTGACGGTTTCGGCAGCGTAGCACCAGTATCTAGTCCGTGCAAGCATCCGTTTTCAACAAGAATCGTGTTCGGCGCATTGACCATATCTGTCCGACTGAACAGTTGGTTGTAGGTCTTGCAAATGGCCGTGTTGAGGTCGAAGGTGAATGTCTGCATATAATGAAACATCAACTGGTTAGGCATTATGCGCACTGGCAAACAGTAGACGACAAGACGTTAACACCTGGCATCGATTGATGACGCACAAGTCGGCGCATTCTCTGAAATCGTGCGTTTCCGTCCTCGTTGGCTGATGTCTGGCGTGCACGGCCGTGTTGCGATTGGTGAAAAACGGATTATCAACGCAGTTCGTGGTTTCGTCGTTGCCTGGTTGGTAGAATCATAATATTAGTGCCGTCCGCATAAGCGTCATGGGAATTCCCGATGTGAACGCGAACCCCAGAGACAGATCTTCTCTCCATAAAGCGTGTTGCTCTCATGCACCAGACGGCCATTGCCGAATGGGCTCGCCTTGCCACTGTAGAGCACACAGCTGCCCTCCGAATGCAGCGACTGCGTGTCGTACGTGGCACTTTCGCATTTGAATGCGCGGCCGGTGTGGTCCTGCGGGATGAAAAAGTTGTTTTATTTTATATAAACATAAAGAAATAGATAAATATAAATATAAGAAAAATTAAAAGAGTAAGAATTTTAACACTGACGCGATTCCTCGAACACAGACTGGTGCATTCACTGTTCGACACTGGAGTCGGTAGTCGAACGCCGGATGCAATATCGTGTATCACAGCGGTGTTCACGTGCAGCAGGTACGCAACTATCGTACCCTCGCCACACGAGTCTGCGGACATGCGATTTGGCTGGTTGAATGTTTCACTGGGAAGAAAACTGATCAATTCATGATTCAACGAACCGGAAACGGTAGACGTGTAAATGCATCCATTCTCAATCAACCACTTGTTAGCGTGTGCACGCACGTCAACCGGATTGAATGTTCGACCGTACAGCTCACAGTTGTTGTTGGGCTCGTTGAATGAATAACCCACTGTCTGAAATTTTAATTTATAGATTACAGACCAAAGAGAAAACAAAGCGCTCTTGCAGTTCTTAGGATTACGTGTGCCATCTGCCATGTCTTCGTGGACAACCGAACTTCACCCATACCCTTACCTGACATCCACTATCGCTCTCCACGCACTGTCGCATGCAGTCGGTCATGCCAGACGCTGTCAGAATCACACTCGGTTGCGCTGTACCAGGCGTGGGTGAAACATCACGTTGTACAAAGAACAGATTGTCGGTGCAGTCGGCCGTTTGCGCGATTGCTGCGAATTTGGAATATTTAGTGCCGTGCGCATGAGTGAACCTTGATGTTTCTCTTGTTCAGACCGGCCTGTGATAAGAGCACTTTTACGTAAAAATTTGCAAAAAATACTAACCAGGCAGACAGAATTTCTCGCCGTACAGCGACTGTGCGTTGTGCGCAAATATTCCAGTGCCAAAGGGTTTCGCTTTGCCAGAGAACAGACGACACGTGGACGTGACCGCGTTGTAGTTGGCTGACCCACACGGCACGGAACGGCCGAGGCGATCCTGCATTGAGATCGGACAGAGCACTTCAACAATGTCGGAGCTTACAACAACTGATATAGTAGGTTTCTAATTTTGTTGCGTCATGCATTTTTACACACGCAGGGAAACTCCCGTTCGAAGTCGAAGCAGTGCGTGGCTGGTTGCCTGCCTCGACTTCGAACGGGAGTTTCCCTGCGTCTGTAAAAATGCATGACGCAACGAAATTTACTATACCAAACGTCAATTCATTGTCGACCCAAACATGAACTTATAGTAAATTTAACAATTTAACAGCGTACGTACCGTATTCCTTGAGCACATGGCAGCACAGGCATCGGATTTGAGTCCCTCAACGGCATGCCCCGTATCCCCATCTTCATGCACCACCTCACTGTTCACGTGCACGTAATACGCGGTGATGTGCTGCGCAGGGCACGATGTGTGTCGGTCTGGAAACCAGGCATGATTTAGGTTGAGCATGACTGAGCCTAAACATGCCTGAACCAGTGTTGGGCAAAAAATGTTTTTTTTCCAAAAATTCGTTTAAAAAACGTTTTTCTAAAAACGCCCAGATGACCGAAATATGCTCCAAAAAATTGGAAAACGCTCATGATGGGCAGAAAACGTGGTTAAGTGAAGTAATTCTATGTGTTCTGAGGCAAAATAAACGGGTTTTTCAACCCTTTTCTAGCCAGTTGTCGACATCCAATATCAGACCCGCATCATGTGACCAACTTTGGCCGGGGTCATCACTGAAAGTCAAACTCCGTATATCGGCGTATCTCGACAAAGTAAAAAGTGGTCGGAAATTTTTTGAAAGAAATGGGACAAAAAATTGATTTTCCTTGAAAATCAGGGTACTTTCCCTGAAAAGTCAGGGAAAATCAAGGAAACTCAGGATTAAAAAACGAAAAACGACCCAGACGTTTTTTTAAAAAAAAACGTCGCTTTTTAAGAAAAAACACCGTCGTTTTTTTGCCAACCCTGGCCTGAACACCGTCTAACCTGGTTCGTCCTTCAGGCATCCGTTGCTGATCAGGAATACATTCGGACTGGGTGTGATCCGATCGACGGGGGGCGAGGACGTGTAGAGATGACAATTATCGGCGGATAAATTTGTGTCGTATGCCACTGTCTGTAAGAAGTCAAGAAAATTTCTCCACCCTTCCCTTGATGGATCAGGCTCATTCCAATAGTCCAACCTTGCACGCCTGTATGATGCATTCGATGATGCACACGCGCATCGACGTTGCAGACACCGTAAGATCGGGGGCCTGATTGGTGCCGGAATTGGCCTGGACGAAGAATGGATTGTCGACGCAGCCTTCAGCGTTCGGATGCTCTGAATAGCAACGTTGGATTATTAGTGCCGTGCGTATAAACAAGGCCAGTCAATTAGCGAGAACGCAGATACTGTACAGGTTGTTTCGAAGAAGAAGCAGCGCAGATCTTCTGGCTTATTTTTCGAAACGATCGAAATTTCAGCTCTTACAATGTAAAAGTTTCATTTAAAACATCACCCAAAAATATTGCTCACCAATAAGACAGAATTTCTCGCCATACAGCCCGGTGCTGTACTGGACCAGGTCCCCGGGTCCATTTGGTGCAGCGCGATGACTGAACAGTGTGCATGTCTGATTGAGCACCTCGTAGTTGACGGACGCACACGAAAAGTGCTGGCCGTGACGGTCCTGTGAAAGTTGATGTTTCAATGTATTTTGAACTTGTTATCAGATGAAATTCGGAATATGTATCAGTAGCGCGTGTACAAGCAGCTGTCATGCTTATGATGTTTCATGTGAGAGATCCCATGTCGTGGAATGCAGCTGAGTGTGTCTGGCCTGCGCATGGTCATATGATTCATAACCACTCATGGCATTGACATTGGATTCCAGAATTCTGAATTAATATCTGTGATCATTATGTGCAAACTACTTCAACGTACAGTATTCCTCGAGCACAATTCTTCACATCTGGCAGCATCGATCGGCCTAATGACGTGTTTGCTGTTCTCCAATTGATGGAACAACACCTTCTTGTCAACGTGCAGGAAATAGGCCGTTTGAATGTTCTCCTCACAATCGGTGACTAGAAATTACAAGATACTGATATTTTTATGTTCACGGCACTTGTAAAATTATATCGGAACGCACTTGGTTTGTCAAACAGACATCCGTTCGACACAATCCACCAATCTGCGTCATTGATCTGCGTCGCATCACTGTCGAAACGTTCGTTGTACAATTCGCAGTTGTTGGAGAACGCTGTGTGGCTGTACGCCACGTCCTGTAACAATCCCCTGAGTTGGGTTGAGGTGGCAAGCTCATGGCACAGGCCGATCTCACAGGGCAGGGTCTGGCCAAGGATAGATCCGGCACCATCGGATGGAGATGATGGGCTACGAAACAGCCACTATACGTACGTACGTCATCAATAGCTACCTATGATCCAAGTAGTAGTGAAATGATCCAAGCTCGCCAAACTTTAATGCCACTGATGTTGATGGTAATGCAACGTGAGTTATGCGACCTTTTTAGCTAAATTTGGCCACTTTCTCAGTTGCAGCAAGTCCCAGACATAAACAACCCCCGTCGTCATAACCTGATTATTGGCTGGTTCTCTTATGGGAACAAGCTAAGAGACAGAACTACACACTGTTGTTCTTGACCATGTACGAAAGCTTTGTGAGTGCAACGTTGAAACAATTAGTCATCCCGAAGAACCCGTGTGGTCAATAACGAACAATATCCACCGAAAAGACAGCCAACCAACCATGCACTGACGTCTGATGCACTGATTCATGCAGTCTTCCAACGTCGGTGTGCTCATTGTCACAACCGGGGTGCCGCCTAGTGGTCGTTTCTCTCGGGTCACGAAGAACAGGTTGTCCACGCAGTTCTCCGCTTCCGGAATGTCTGAAAAGTGAAGAATATTGAGAATATGTATTTTGTCATTCTTCTTTGGTCACTAGACTGCACTGTTGTAAGTTAACATTTGTCTTCCGCATTGTCATTGGCTCCGTTTCCGACATTATCTAAACTACTAAAACACGAAGACGTATGTGTGTATGTACATATATGTATGTGGCCCCCTCCCTCGGAAGGGCGGACGGGTCAATTTTCACGGGTAGCTTTGGGTATGCTAACGGGTCTTCGGGGGGGGGGGGGGGCACGGCACGGGCGAGGCGCTGTAGCCGGGCCGTAGGCACGGGTCCCGACTAGTATAAAATATAATGATTTTCTGCTGTCGATGCTAAAATATTTCTGTTAGCATTCTAAAGTTTCTAAATTTTGGTCGTCAGATCCCCGTGTTGAAAACAATAGACATTGTTTACGTGCTCGATTTACGAACAAACAAGCCGTCCAAATGTTCGTTCAGTACTTCTGTTTACATTGTACTAGTACTTCAAAGTTGTGATACCGCTCTCAATTGCACCTCGCATTTTTTCCCCAACCTAAATGGATGTTCCCATCGTTCCCAAATGTATCATTTTTAAAATCAAACTCCATTTCCCCAGCACGGAACCGATCAAATCAGTTTCAAATAAACAAACAACCCCAACAACCATTAAAACAGTATCGCCCCACTGCACGAAATATACATACATAACATGAAAATCGAAATTCAATTTGCAAAACTTCATGAAAAACACTCTCAGCCGACGCGCGGTAACAGGGGTGTCAGAGCGAAACAAACCCCCTCAACAGGTTTGTTGTACAGGAAAAAAAGGGAAACAAATTCCGGACCCTTCAACACCACAGATAAAATCCACCGCAACATTATTGGTATATCAGGAAGTGCGATACATGGCGCAACTAATGTGTTTCACGGATTCTAACAGGTGACAGGCCCGAACCGACAACAACTTCTATGCCCATGGAACCTCACGTAACACCGCGCGTCAAAACATTTTATCACCCGACATCCGTTGGTGATTGTGATTCATTTTGACAGTAATTTCGCCCGTTGTTTGGCCCAAATAATTTCGCCCGCGCACGCGCGAGGGTGCGATTTTCCTTTTTTTTCTCACTGCGATCATAACTGTCCCAGCAAATTATACGCAGTGTTCCATCGTTATGTAATTGCAGCGCCCTAACTTTCGCAGCGCGTCGGACTTTTCGTACTTCAGGAAAAGTTGAATCTGCGCGAAATCTAAAGTTCGCAAATAAGAGTGATTGGCGAGATTTTTACGGGGCCATAAATTCGCCCATAAATGGTCATATTACGGAAGACCTTCGTCTTCTTCAATGAACGAGTGTCAATAAAAAGTAAACTGGATGAAGAAAAACGAATTTTAAACATTGAAATTTCTATCAAGACACGGTTTGCGACACCAAAATTACCCACATGTAGAAGAATGGAAATCGGATTCAATGCAAAATCACACAAAACTGAAAAAATAGCCCGGTCGACCAAAGAACAAAGTCAAGATTACCAGTGTTATGCAAAAAAACATTGAACACTGCACTAAAAATGACATTTGCCCGATGTTTGATTTACGGGTCACTTTTTCAACACTGCAGTTATGCAATCATAATTTAGACTATTATTTATTGTCGCCTGTTAGCCCAAAATTAAAATGCCCCTCCACCAATAGCCAAGATCATGCGCCTGCAACGAACGTTATCTTGCGAGAGAAAAACTTGGAAGAACATTGTAAAAACCAACGCACAAACCTGGTAGACAGAATTTCTGTCCGTACAGTGCTCGTTCGTCGTATGTTAGATCCGGTATTGAATTTCGTCCATCGGGCAGACTCACCAGCTCACACACCCTGTTCGCTGTGTTGTAATTGGCGCCATCGCATTTGAAAGCGTTCGTGCTGCCGAGATCCTGAGATGTGCTTTTAAACCATTTAAAAATATTGTCACGACAAAAATGATGAAATTTGAAAATATTTAAATATAAATTTATTTACCACGTTCAACGAGCACAGCGATGGGCACTCAGCTGACGTCTTATCGTTTTGTATCACCGATCGGCCGGTGGTTACCGCGCGCGTTTCAACGTGCAGAAAGTAGGCGATATCGTTGCCATCACCGCAGTCTGAAACATCAGACACACCCTTTAACGCTGCCAGACTGGTTTGTTCAGTCTAGGTCAGGATACTAACGCTACGATTGCAACTAATATAGCCATATAGCCGGAGACTACATGATCAGCATGCTAAACCTCAAGAAAGGATGGTTTATTGCTAATAGATAGAGTTAACGAAAGATGGTTAACTTAAATGTAAGTTGAAATTGAGATGCACCGGTCACCTGAAAGGAAACGTAAGTGAAGATATATGAAATTAAAATTGCAGCTGGAAGAAAAATTAGAGCTTAAAAATAAAAGATCCATGTATAACAATTGTGCATCTTAAATCAGTGCGTGCAGGCAGCGTTCCGTTGGGTTAAAAACTATGTAAATGCAAAATCTGGCGAGCTGTGAGCTGAACTCGCGAGACAGAGCAAAAAACGAAATGGGTTAGGACCGAAATAAGATAGAACATAAAATAAAAGTTTGGGGTGAAGAGCTGCTAACAAATAGAAAAACCACGTGGACACGGCTACAAAAATAACAACAAGCACAAACCAAAATAAATTGATCAGCACATAACTTTTAGCTAGCAATGTACATGAAAGACACACACAGACCCCTCAATCCCTGAAAATGCAAGGCAAGGCAATATGCAGGCTGTGAACCAAAGTTGCTGAAGCCTACTCACAGCCATGGGGTTCTGGGGTTGGCGCAGGCGTATAAATTTCTGATGTTGTTGTTGCTGTTGTTGTCGTTGTTGTTGATGTTGTTGTTGTTGATTCCGTGGGTTCTTCTGCATGTGCATAAAGCATTTTGTGCGCAAGGCGTATTCCACATTGTGATGTTTCTAGCGATTAAGCAGCAGCAATGCAATATCAGGCATTGAACAGTTTCAAGCAGCACAGCATGTGGAATGTTGAAGTAAAGCACACGAGGCCACGAATAAATGACAAAGCAATGTGCTTAAATGCTGTTATGTAGCCCATTAAAGGGTGTGTCGAACGTCACCAAAACACCCCCATTTTCTTGAAAGACGGCACCTACATACCTATAGGTATTATTTGTATGTACAGTTGTATTATTTGCAAAAAGACCGCGTCCTCAAGTTCGGTAAATTGCGAGATCGAGAGGTTTAATTTGTACAGTACAAGCAATTATAAAGTTCGGTTCTTCATATTACATCAATCCGGACTTAGACATGAAGCTGGTCGTGGTCGTCAATTTGTAGGGATATTTGATGCTGAAGTAACGCTCTCGATTTCGCGATTTAAATGCTGAAAGACGCGGTTTTCTGCACTCACAAATCGGTGCTGTCTTTCAATTTTAGCCAAGAAAATGAGGTGCTATGTACAGTACCTGACGTTTGACACACCCTTTAATAAGTAATGGTGCCGCCGCAATCAAACCACAAGCACTTACTACTCTCGGTCTCGGTACCTGATGAATCCTTTGCTGTGGTTGTTGTTGTTGTTGTCGTTGTGATCTCCTCAGGGTCTGTTGTACAGAAAGTCAATGTTTTCTTCATAGAACACGAAACAATTTTTGACGAAAACCGGTTTTGACAACGATCCTGTTTCCTGTTCTCTTCTCAAAATCTGGCTGAACGGACATGAAGCAATGTGAATTTGCAAAAGCGCAACGATAATACAATGGCAATGCAAGATTCCTAAATTTGAGTGGCAGTGAGCAGTGAGGTGCTGAGTTTGATGTAGGTATCCAGTGAAACGTTAGGTGGCGAGTAAATATTGAGTCAAAAGTTTGCGCATCAAATCAAAGTCATATCAAATGCTAAAAATGGTTCTCCACTGGAACTAACCAATGGGCGTGGACGGTGTGGTAGTGATTATCTCTCCCGATTCTGCAATATTTCTCAATGTCAAACTTGATGATCGCATGTGACTTGACTTGGTAGGGCGTGAAAATTTACCAGAGCCACTAATTTCGTCCTTCTGATTAGTTCTTACTTTTAGGTCGGGGAAAAACTTTTACGCTTGGCGAAATTAACGGCATCACCAAAATTTCTTACTATCCAATTCAAAAAAGTCACTTGACCAAAGGCAGATCATCCGATCCGATCCGGTACCTCACCAAGCTTGATATCGCTTATTGTGCTTTGACTCCAACATGGCGCAACTGAATGTTTCAAGCCTAGTGCATTGTGCAACGAAACAAAAATGGTGTTAGATAACACAGCTTGACTGAAACCAGTAATTGCTCGTATCAAGAACACCAGTATGTATGTATATAAAATCAATCTGTGATTTGTGATTCGTGTTAGTTGAACTTGACCAACCTTCTGGTGTGACTATATCCGGCCCGGCTGTTGTCGTAATCACCTCCGGTGGTTGTGTTGGTTGTGTTGGCACTTTCGGAAATAGCCAGGCTGAAACAGAACCACGATTTAACGCGACAATTCCAACACAAACTGTACTTTTCCGATCGATCCCAATCGGCCGATTCATCCAAATGCGCTGCACACGATCTGTCCCGGTATGCGCGAACTATGTAAACATCATCCTTTGCTGTGAAACATCAACAACCCATACGTACTCTGACAGAACTGGCCCTCGTAGCTGATCCGGACGTAATGATTACTGCCGTATGCGGGAACTTGGAAGCTGAAGTCATCCAGTCCGTTGTTGCGATAGATAGAGCACGACCAATGCTGCGTGTGATAGACCACTGCGTTGCACAGACCCTGGCGCTGCAAGGCGAAGAGGGCTCAAGGTTAAAACGCAGTCGAAATAGGCCGAAGCGTAAACCATGAACTCACGTTTTCCAGATGCGGGTTGTTGCCTGCCGACCGTATGCACCAATGCAGGCATTCGTAAACGGTCACACCGTAGACCTGTGCGATCGGTTTCCGGCTTCCCGATATGCCCATCGCTTGGTGCTTATCAAAACAGTTGAGGACTGCAAAGTGTTTATATGTTTAGGCCGTGTGTGAAACATCAGGCTGGTTAGAATACCGTAATACTCACTTTCACTGTCCGCCGTTGCCATCGCCGCGATGGCCGCCAGCATTAACAATATTAGGGTGCCCATTGTTTGGCTGATACCAAAATCTGCAATGCACATACATACATAGAAATGTGATAGTTTTGTGATCAAATTAAAACTTGCTTCGAGAGAGAGACAACTGGTACTGAAAGGCGCAACGCCGTAAAAAACGAAAACGAAAAAAAAACTGAAAGCGTGATGGTTCGGGGGGGGGGGGGGGGGGGGTTGGGATGGACTTGTGTCAAGGAGGGCATATTCAGCACGCACGAAGGCGAGTGTTCAATCATAGAAATCTTTATGTGCGCGATTGTCGTTGCTGCAAATTTCACCCGATCACCCATATCCACGCAGGTGCACATTTTTGCGCGCGCAGTTACGCAACCGAAAACTGGCACGCACAGACATGCATGTGCATATCGATAAAGTACGGGATGCAGTTGACGATACACGATGATCAGTGATCAAATTACGTAACATTGTTGTAACGATGTCTTCTTCTTCTATATTTCGTTCCGCCATACCCTTGCCCCCATACGTAAAAGTGGATGTGTCTATACATACAGTATTGGGTGACCTACATTTACGGGACTGTACGTACACAATTCCGTAATAGTATGGTGTCCGTACATAGGTACACGTGCCGGCGGCTGTGACTCTCACACGCATGCGCACATGCAACTGTCACTTGCGTGCATGGGGAACAACACACAACAATCAAACATGACTTACCATGCGTCTGGGGGTTTATTTTTGCGCACCCTAAACTTGCCGCGGCTCCTGAAGATGGTTCATCCGTTCGCTTGTTAGTGCTGCACCGATTTGGGGATCGAGACGAGCCTGCGCGTGATTGAAGAAAGTTGTTCGCTGAAACAACAGGCTGATGTTTCAAGTCAACGTGAATCTAACTTTTCAGAATGTATGTACCGTGTCAAGGTGATGTTTCAAGGTTACATAGAGCGTTTCTCAACAGAATGTTGTCCTGATCGAGCAAGAAGCCCCGTTTAGTGGCAACGTTAACAATGCGATGTGCTGTAGATCCCTCTCAAGTACCGCACGGTTACGTATAATTTGATAAGAGTCGGCAACAATTACCCACCCATGTTTATACCATACATACTGTGTGTGGTAGTGCCGTGTTTTCCCTGCACCCATATGCCCATTGATTACGCACACCTTTGACATCAATAGAGACCTTGAAATTGAAAAATGCATAATATCGTGATCGCGATATAAATCGCAGGCTGTTTTCCATGTCTCTGATTGAGACGTTGCAGTTAAAGTGGGCCTTGTGTGATCCGCATGCGCGCCGCATAACTGTTACTTATTGCAGTTTGACTATCTGGTGCTCAGGTAGGTAATACCTATACAACCCTATACCTAATCACATATAATATGATAAATTAGAATATTTGTACAGTGAAAACGAACTCTGCTCACTTTGTTTTCGGCACGAATCAGCTAAGGAGACTTGGAATGACGATGTGACCTGTGTACATAGTTGTTTCGGTCGTCAGCTCCAAGCAGAGTCCTGAATGAGCCCGGAAAAAAATAGACTTTATCGTGACAGGGCATTAGGCACTAAGTTGACGACATCGACATGACATTAGTCAAGATGTGTGGTCATCAACTTTGTTTACATGCGCGGCACTAATATTGTGAATTTCCCACCGCAGTTTCCCAGCGGACCCAAATCCTGCACCATGGCTTTTCACCACTGTCACTATCGTCGACATCAGCTGGGCAAATTATGCCGATAATTTTGCGCTGGAAAACAATTTATATAAAACTGCATGAATGATGGCGTCTTTGGATCGTTTTAAGACGAACGAGAGCCGCCTTTAAAATGTTTAAGTTTCTTCTACAACGTCAACCCGCATTTGGACGGATTTTATACGTGTTTTGGATCCACCTAAAAACCCGATTACGCACCCCGGCTTGGAATCGGTAGCAGGTACCATTTGTAGTGGGTTACAACTTTCATTATCGATAAATTTAACCGTTACAAACGACCACAATACCGTGCACGCATAAAATAAATGATAATATAAACTGTTTTTTTCTGGTTGACCGCCTACTGTGTCGCACCACAGCGGGGAAAAAGTTTGCCTCTACATTTTATTGCTTGGGATCGAACTTTATGGATTGAAATAAATATTGACTGTAATTTTGGGAAACTGGGGATAATTACGACTGGCGCAAACACATTCTGATCGTGGAATGAAGGTAGAAGAATACAGATTGCAAATGGGAAGCCAAAAATCTGATTTTGGGATAGGGACCCCAAGCTTGACAAACTGTACATACATTGTAACGTGGTCCACCACGCTAATACATGCGGTACTAACATTCCGAAGCACACTGCCGTACATGGTTCACAATGACTGATTGTGGCTGAAACAACAGGCGCAGGTAGGTATACTGTATAAGTGGCTTACGACATGACTAACTCATAAATCGAGACCCAAGTACTTGGCGCAAAGTATGTACAGCCCCGATGGTGCTCTGCTTGGTAACCACAATAATGTATGTGTACCTGGCTGACAGTGTACATGCACACTTGTTGCTAAACAACGGAAAAACCTTATGCGCCCCGCTGTAGCATTATTACTTGTGCAAGTGTAGCTGTTTTGTGCGCTGCATGTGTGTACCTACATGTACTGTACGTATACCTTCGACCAGATACGTTTCTGCGTCGGAAACTTTGTGCGCTGCGAAAACATATGCCCATCGCTTCGAGCAGACAGGTTTGTGTCCGATTGGTTACTATAAAATGTCGTTACATTCCACAGGTTTAGTACACGTAACATTTATTACTGATAAAAACAAAAACATTGACCGGTTTCTCTTTTATTCTTACTCTCGTTAAACGACACACATGCCTTATATGTACCTAATAAACAGCACATGTGCTTTTTGAAATTTTTGAAAGTATCAACGTTACAATGTACCTCACTTTTCCCGAAAGGACATTGTTTTCGTGCCACGTGTGGGCTTACTGATGTGTGGTCAACTCAAATTGTCAACTAAAGTTGCCAACTCATGCCATGTATTATTTTTCGCTCTCACTCAGAGCTGCGCTTTGTGGGTGACTGACGACCTTTATTGGTATTTAGTTGAGGAGCTGAGTTGACTACGTACCAATCAGCCCACGTCTGCTATCAGTGAAGCGTTATCAGGTTTGAATTCGAATGACAAAGGTTGAAACTGGGCGTAAATAAGCGTTTTTTTTCTAGGACCTACCTAGGTAGTACCATCGCCAGACTAACTCGTCTGTTTTTGTTTTGATCTAAGCTGTTTAGTTCGCGTGACCTGGCCATTTGGTGTCCCTCGTGTCACGTATTATACCTACAGTACCTATTATTCCGTACGTATGTATGTACGTAGGTAAGATGCACTTTAGAACGAGTTATCATCTTTCACTTTCTAGACATCTACATATTTCAGACATTGCGTACTACAAAACCTCAGCAATGTTTACAACACATGTACCATAAACTTCGGCAAATATAATTCATATAGATCCTAAAAAATAATGTGGTCCGACGAGAAAACGGAGCCGCGTTGCATGTGTGGTCTGTGCAAGGTCACCACCGGGACCATCATCACGGGAATCGGCGAATTCCTGATCATTTGTCACACACTAATATTCGCGTTCTCAAACTATTCGGCCGGAGAAGATCGGTACATCCTCTACAATCCGATCATGGGCAAGGTATACGGTATTGAGGCTCTCTTGAATTGTGGTATTGGTCGCACAATGACTTTATAAGAATTGGTCAACTTTTTTTCCTGAATCGTAAAGAGGGACAGTGACGTTGCGTTGCGTGATCGCACACAAAGCATGTAGTAAAGAGAATGTTTCAGACCTGCGGCAACGTGGTTGATCTGCTAGATTATTTTCAGCTGAAAATGTTTTGTGAGAATCACAAATAGCACAGTAGTTAAGAGTGACTGAACGTGAAAATCAGGATTGATTTTGATGAATTCTTATATAGCCATTGTGCTACCAATATATATCAGCACTAACGATGTCCTGGTGCACCAACAGGGTCAACACGTGGAAGAAAAATTATTTTGGCTTTTTGCGATGTTGCTGATGAACACAGGCACTGATTGACTCAATGTTTCAGGTGATGAAGTATGACTATCTGCTGCCTTTCCTCGTCGTGCAACTGCTGTGGCTGGTTGCCTGCGTCATTCTACTGATCGGTGTCAAGGTGCCTTTCCATTGGCTGTTGTTGCCGCATTTGGCTGTACAGGTACTATGCACACATTTTTTCTCTTGAATTTTTTATTGTGTTTCGTTCGTTTTTATTTCTTCGTGCTGGCGTCTCATGTGTCACGTCGTGTTGACACTGCCATCTTTGCGTGATGCCTCATTCCTTCACGTTCCCCTTTCCATCAATCATGTATACCCATCACACTGAAAGCGCACTGTGTAGAGTATGCCCCACCACGAAGACTATTTTTTATTCTAAGAATACGAAATACAAAATGTCGTTTTTTTCCGGTTCTAATCATCCTCGGTGGCAGTACGCTGACGATAATGGCGATTTACAACATGCAGTCAATCGACCAGATATCCTGGGAGCTAATGGCAGCACTGACATTCTGCATATTAGTGACCGTCGGCGAGATATATCTCAGTTATGTGGTCATATTGTGCTTCAAATATCTGAAACATCAGCGGGTCGTCGTCGCGCAGGAACGAATGTGGATGACCAGGTACGTTATTGTGGGGCGATGGGCGTGGAATCTTTTTCTCGCAACGGAAAGTATCGAACATGATTATCGATCGATCTTATGCGTGAAGACCGGCGTTCGCAATATCGGTTCGGCTCTTCGATGTGAATCGCGCAAGCACCAATGGGATTATTGGCTGCCTGCCCCCTGCAGAGCTGCGCAAATATATGTAATATACATATATGTATATTGTGACTGTACATTATTTTGGGATTACATATATTAAACAAAAATTTACATACATTATTGCATTAAAAAAGCCGGCAACCTCCAATTGCTTGGCAATGGGAACAAATCCTGACATATATTATTTTGGCTCCCGAACAGGTCTGGCCGCCTGGTCAATTTTACGCAGAGGATGAGTGGTGCACCAGCGTCAGTGAAAATGTGCACCAGCACAATGACAGTTTTTGCTCGAATGGCCAATTCGACGCAATATTACATGCCAAATGAACATGCCCACAATAGTAATTTACCTGAAGAAACAACACGACCATTTTTTTGCAGTCACAGCGAGGACGCGCGTGGTTGGTCGAGTCGTGCCCAAAGTCGACATCAGTCTGCCGTTCAACCGAGCGCTCAAATTGAATCTCAAAACAGGTTTTGAAACATTCGCCCCCAATCGCGCATCTGAGCTTATTCTTGAAAAAACGGGTGTCATATGTTATTTTTTGTCATAACTCGGTGATCAAGGCGGTCATATTTGATCGGTGATACATATATATATATGTAAGGTTGATAATTTTTGGTGTATTATTCACAGAATGAATAAAGTAATGTACAATGTAGCACTCCCCAGTGTAGCGTCGCACGTGGCTTATGCCGTTTTATTCACAAATGCACATAAACGCAAATCGTTTGAAATATACGAAGAAAAGAGCTGGTCACAGGAGGAAATCACGTCGACAGGATTACAATCTTTGGAATATTCTTAAATTTTGGTAGGTGAGTGCAAGGTGCCAATTGGTAACAGTCCCTGAACAAGCATTAGTGCTTCAGTGCAAGATATGTATGTGTGTGTTTTGGACAGAAAATGAGATTAACATTAATCGATCAAGAATAAACCCGATGACAGACATGGAATAATCACACCACATGATAGAAATTATTACAAGATTCATAAAAAAAGTTCCACATACAAAAGCTACTGTATGATGCACAGCAAGTCCCCGTGACATTTGAATACACTCATCAGTTGATTCACAAATTTTAGAATTATGAGCTATCCACATCGAAGACCCGTACCCGTACAAAACTTTAGAGTGAATTAACATAATTCAGAGACTACCAATACCACATGAATAAAATGCATGATCGAAAAAAAGTAGCCGAAATTCAATATACAAAGACAGGAAAGAAAGCAGCTGACAGAATTTATCCATGTTTGGGGTCGGTTGTCTGCAAGAAGAGTGGATGCCACAGTTCGGCACAACGACGACACATCGGACATGTCATGTGGCCTGAAACATCAAGGGGTTTCGCATGAAGTTTGCAAGTCAACGAGAGTTTTCTGGGGCGGGGTAGGGATGAAATGGTCGTATTGCCACACATGAACACAAAAGTCGAAAGTGGGTTGGGTAAAACATCACTAAATTGACTAAATCCATCACACTCGATCAGGGCTTTGTGGACACCGCACTGTGAAACATCAGATCAGTCAAGCTTGATCAGAACACTCATCAAAAAGGTGAATCCCCACCACACGCGTACCCTGCGAACATCTGGGTTGAGTCCTCCACAGTTCAGCACGACATGTCTCGCACAGCACGTGACCACAATTGGCGACCACTATGCGACGCTGCGTGTCGTACAACTGCAAAAATTTGACTGGAATAAGCAAAATAGAAGCCAAAACTATTGAAACATTTTCAAATTTCCTGACCTGTATGGAAAGCTAACCTCTTGAAATGTCGACAGACACACCGGACAATGCAGCGTGTCGTGCGTCACTTTTGGTGCGTCAGTTTGGCAGCATGCGTCGGTTGTCTGTACCTGAATGGTGAAGGCAAATGCGTGTTTGGAGTTTGTCAGCATAAGTGAAACATCAGCTAGCGGACTTGAGAAGAACTAAAGCAATGATAATAAAATAAAAACACGAAAATCGAACTTGTGGTTTGATGAATTCTTCAGTCGCCAATGTCTGATCACATTGCATCTCCACATCCTTGTACGTTGCTGTCGATGGCTGTTGTTCTTGTTGTTTTTGTTGCGCCACTGCGACTTTGGCCTTTTTCGCTGTGTTGGGTTGCTGGAAAAGCAGCCGAATGCGTGTCACTTCAAAATACTGTGAAACATCAGCTGCGTCCATGTTGTGCGGAAACATCCGCATAAATCATAAAACCTCATTTAGATCCTCACTCGATCATTGATTGACGTTTCGGTGCCATGAGCTATAGAACTCAACAGCTAGGAGCTCCAAGTACCTAGATTAACTCCAAACCAAAGTGAATGGCTTATTGTCTAAGCCCAGACGCTGCTTTCTTTGTGTACAAGTTCATTTACTGCCGGTGTTTCAAATAAAAACCAAAGATCAAACTAGTATCGCACCGGCTAACCTTGAACACATGCCTCACTCGGTCATACATGTCCTGTTTGCTGTGGTCGGTGTTCTCAGTGTCAATGCACGCACGAATGTTGGCCGTCGCTTGACGTTTGGCTGCACGCACCGGACGACCCGACCCTGACGCTAAAAGGCAACAATATAGGATATTTATGGCACCCTCGCTGCAGAACTGAACCCTCCATGCTGTCATTGTCTTGCCGTAGGTGTACCTGAAGACAAGGGTCAGACAAAACATTGCCCTGTGTTAAATCGGACCGAACTCGTCTCTCTTTATTTTAGTCACGTGACTTTTTTCGGTCTTTTTTTCGAGATTATTGCAGATGACACAAACTTCGGCCAGTGAAACAAGTTTTGTTCATTTTGGCTGTCATTCCACAACATGCATTGTCACGTGAACAATTTTCGATTCGGACCGATCAGCAAGATTGAAAACGAAACATTTTGAATTCACAAGCGAAAAAGAACGAGCACAAACCACTTTGTCCTTTACGTTGATCAGCAACTTCCGACGACATGGGGCTCATTTTTTTTGGCGAATATCCAACAAACTGGTTAATTTCTATTTATTCAACGAATCGAGTAAACGTGCGAAACACGCGAAATGGATATAGCTGAAACGTGAAGTCTATCTGGAACATATGTAGATTGCCTCTGGATAGATCGCGCGCATAAAAGTAGAAAAACGTGCAGATTCTTAACAGCAACCATGAATGGGGCATAACAAATTGTTGATGTTCTAGAATTTCAAAGGAACATCGCCAATTTAGGCGGTGTGGGGCTAGGTACTATGACGTGAGTATACAAGTTAATCACTCATGGGTACACCGTCTCACAAGAGTTAAGTCAACAGGGCCCAATAATCAGATTAGCAAGAGCGTTTGAGGAAACGATCAGAGAGGGCGTCAAGTCTCAAATGAGTGCCAAACGGAAAACTGATTCCTTTAAGGCAACGACTGATGAGTTGTTTTGATGTTTTTTTGGCATGGATAAAAACAGAAAAATAAGTTCACTAAAAGCCATTTTCATGCTTACGCAATGCACAAATAAGCAATGGTCCATAGTGTTTACGTGTCCGTACACAGGCACCTATACATTAGTAACATGACAAGCAGCTCAACACGGGCAAGCCCCGTAAACAACAAGCATTATATGATGACAGGACATGATGTCTATAGCCCGAAGGTCGCTGCCAGATGCCTTATTGTATTGTGCAGTGTACATTCTACAATATACCGTTTTGCTGTGCATGCACCGTATACTGTATGTACGTGCCATCTATGGTACAGTCGCTGAACCTGACGTAGCAAACGTGAGTCACAATCATTATGTAGGCACCACGTGCCTTTGGGCTTGCTTGGCATGTACGCACACCCAGGGTACATGCACACCTGCCCGGATAAAAACATAGGAATAAAAACATATGACGGTTTCGCAGTGGTCAATGGGCGTTTCTGTACAAAGGAATGTCATTTGCCATTGAGAAGCACAATAGATACCTAACAACAGTAATGAAGAGATTGATGAAGTTATATGTACTGCTGCTGCTACAGCTGGAAATCCCTTGGGTAGGTATATGTCTGAAACCTTGTTATTGTTTGTTGTTGTTGTGTGTGTAATGTGAATGACAGGTTACCATAACTTTTTTTTTCTACATAGCCCCGTTGTGACGTGTGGCAATTAATTATCATTTGGCATTTGCCGTTGTGACGTAACCATAAATTGTAATGATCGTGGCTCTTTGGGAAAGCTGACTCACAGCGATTAGATACGTTGAAGGATCGTGATTTATTTGTAAGAAACGTAAGCAAATTTGGTACTATCGCAAACAAGTAAACAGATGGAATCAAATTTGGTACTATCGCAAACAAGTAAACAGATGGAAAAATAAAAAGTTGGAGGCTTGGAGTTTCCAATAACACAAAGCAGCGCGAAGTGTGGCATTTTATCACTTCACTGGAGCAGTAGCAGAGCGGGCTTCTAATAAGCAGCCAACACATACAATATGTGCGCATATTCAGTGCGAAGAGTGTCTGTGTGTCGTTAACGCATTAGTCGCGCTATATCCAAGTTTACATTAACATTGCGTTTAGTTTATCACAAGAACGGCTGCTTTTCGTTGCGCTACAGTTTGCACGCACAGAACGCGCATTGCATAACACAGGACACTGTTGCCTATAGCTGAGTTATCACGAAATACGCACAGATGCGTGGACTACAATGGAATTAGCCTGAGTAGCATGCGTGTAAGAAATTGTAAGCGGAATTAGAAGGCGCTAGGATTCATTATGTTATGTGGGCGCATGGGTGCTAGAAAGGTACAGTATGTACATGTGAGTGTGACGTTCAATCAGGCAAGACCATAGCTTTTATAATGCTGATGAAAACGGAACTGGGAGACCTACTAGGAGGATGTTTTTCTCTTCTATAATTTGCATGAAGCAACAGATCAAAAGCCTCACGAATATGCCCGAACACATGTTTGTCAACAAAAACAAGTGCTAATGTACATATAATGAGGGTACCAACGGATGCTCGACCGACAGCTTTGCCAAGCGGCGCTTTTTCTTGCGGTCGATTACGCAAAAACACAGGGCAAGATCGGAATATTAGTGCCGTGCGCGTGGCAAAGGTGCGTCGTAGGATAGCAGCTTACTCACGGTAAAGTTTCGTATGACTGTTTTGAATCAGGCACAGCCATGAGAACTCGCGACAGTTTTAGCAAGACTTGTGCGCACGGCATAAATATTCTGGATTTTACATGACCGCCTGAACGAAACAAAAAAAAACTGAGGCAGACAGAGCCAGACGTAGTGATTGACTGGACATGACTAACTCACAAGCCTCATGATAAACACGTTGTTGTACTGCTGTGGTGTCTATAATCTCTCTCACACGCTGATTGGTTCCCGAACTGGATTGTCGTTGCAAAGCGGAGCTGAAGAAATTTGAATTTGCCAATTAATGACCTGCACATCAGACCTGCTGATCACCGGTGTTCGTGGTTTTGCGTGCTTTTGCAACACGAATGCATGACTTCATGTTGTCAATTTTTATTCCTTAATTTAACATAAATAAAGACAAATAAATGAAATAAGGATTTAATAAATACAAGAAAGCTGTCCACGTCAGAACATCACGATGCGCGACGTTAGTTCGCACAGAATTGAGAGAAAAAATTGGTGAAAAAAGACTAAAAACAGAAAATACTGATTCTGAAGCAAAAGATTGGCTGACTGATTAATCATAAAACACAGCATGACGCTATTATAATACAACAAAAGTCCGAAACTATCAAACGTAACACAAGCTGTGTAGTTGAGAGTTCATGTCAGGCAGATATCCAGCTTTAACGACACATTTCCCCAAACTAAATATCTCTGTTCCTTGTTTCTGGCTGCCTAACTTTACTTTCCGAGATCTGCATGACACAAAAGCGTCACAAACAGCAATAATATGAACAGCAGTGAAGTGGCTCAAAGTGTTTGTGTGAAAATCACCCGATCAGCGTTGATGTGTTTGATTGATATGAAACATCACCGAATATTAGCACTCTTCCTTCATCAGCATGTCGCGTAGATAGGCTTGTTGACGTCTGGATATGATTTCAAATATTAAGCTATTGATAGTGAAAAGTAAAAAATCTTTTAGACTTTTTTTGGACGAAGAAATAAAATTTATTCGTCAACGGCACTCACAAACTCCTCCAGAACTCTTCTTCGTTCTCGAGCACGCATTCATCTTTTCTCTTTGTCGTCAGCTGCGGACACTTTCTCACTGAAACAATTATTCGTTTTTCAGGTCGAGATTTGATGAAATCTATTTTTTCAAGTTAAAATTAACACGCAAAGAAACAAAACGAACAGCATCTGCCGAAAAGTAGATAACTATCGTGGCATCTACACTGTCCGATGCCGGGCTTGTCCGAGTTCTTCTCGCATCGCGCCCGTTTGCAGCGCGATGTGCATTCTTTGTCCGCTTTGCAACCGTATTCGCCCGGGTAGAGTTTACTTCAAGATAAGAATCATTGTTAAGGGCACCCTTAGTCATAGTGGAAAATGGAAATGGAAATGAAAAAAATAATCTATGTAAAAGTTTTCCATTTCCATTTCCATTTTCCAATATGACTGAGGGCACAGTGGAAAATGGAAATGAAATAAAACATTTCCTGCAGCAGTTATGATTTGGCATGTGACAAAAAACATTTTTTCTTCCACTCAATTCTCGGCCGCTGATTTCACACAGAAATTATTTTGTTTCATTTCCATTTTCCATTTTCCAGTGTGCCCTGAGTCACATTGGAAAATGGAAATGGAAAACTTGGACATATGTAGATTATTTTTTTATTTCCATTTCCATTTTCCACTATAACCAAGGGCGCCCTAAGACACCTGAAAACAATAATTTGTCAACAATGCCTGACGCTTCAGGCCACATATGAGTATGTGACACTCACAGTTTGCATACGCCGTAGACACAGACTTCGTTGGGTAGACAGGTATCATCTGGGTTGTAGTCCTCGGTGTCGCTCGGTGGCGGACAATGCCGAGTGCCGTGCACGCGGAACCAAACTGGATTCGAATTGCGATTGAAACATTTGACTAGCTGTTGAAACATTACGCGTCAAAAAAACCTCAACGCACGATTGGTCTGATTGCCTTCCTTCTCAGTCGTGAACACTGGCTTCCGTTTGACGGGACTGAACTGAATGATACGACGACCACCGTACGGCGTGTAGGCGTGCAGGGCCTTAAATTTCAGGTTTAATGGCATTTTCAGGCAGAAAATGCGTCCAAGCTTTCAGGCTTAAAGTTAGGCACCTGTTGATGAAGAATTCTCGGCGTGCGACTGCACATGGCACCGTTCGACCAGCCATAATTTGTGCATGAACACGTTTGCATAATGCATGTGGCGCATCCAGCCGTGTAGCCGTTGCATTGGGTCGGTTGTTGACAGGGCATGCCCGGAATCACACCAGCAACCGGGGAACGGGCTGGAAATTTGTGGAGAATTTTTGATTGGAAGTAATGCCTGAATTAGCAAGGTCAGTGAAACATTACGCGGCGAGCAGCAAGTGCCGGATTGTTGATTGCAGCCGCACGGCGGCGGACAGGCTTGTTGATAACCACATTGACAGACGGGACGCTGCGGCACCGGACAGATGTCGATGTGGTGGTCGGGACAGCAGGCGCCTTGAAACATCAGGCAAACACTGTGCTAGGTATGTGAAACATCGAAACGTGCGATCTGAGCACGAACCTCGCATACACGCGGTGCCGATCGGACAATCGATCTGTGAGATGCAACGCTGGATGGCTGGAATGCCACTGGGACACAGCGGGTTCGGGATCGGACAACAGCCGATACCAGCTGAAACATTATTTGTGTTAGTCAGCTGAATTTTGACGGACCAATGAAAAAGAAAAAAGTTGGCTAAACTGACGTTTGCACGTGGTGACCAGCGGACAGCCACATTGTGACTCAATAGTGCAATCACACGGCGCACGAGGCGGCACGCCATCATCGCACAAGTCTGCGACACAACACACACCATCTAGACATTGTTGCCCGGTCGGACAAGTGCTACCGCCTTGACAACGCTGCGTCGGCACGTCACCTGTGATATAAGATTGGTTACGGTAACGGACGGAAGGCGAGCAATTGTTTGAGCTCCAAGGGAACACATTAAAAGTCTGTAAGTGGGAGAAAACAGTTTAGGTAAATTGCACGACCGTCTTCATGCACGAAACGTAGGAAAGTACATATACGTATGTCCATAGGCGTTCAGGAAAGTGGAAAATGCTTCTTACCGTTTTTCCTTCTGTTGCTTTGGCTGGAAAAGCGCGAATTCTAGAAAGTAGGACGGTCAGTATCCAAAGTTAAAGCCGGGGAGAAAGGTCAGTGGAATTAGAACAGTTTTGAAAATACACAACATTCCAAGAAGAATAGGTGGTTTCGAAGTTTCAGAGAAGGAGGCATTCGTTTAGGCACATACGCATGCATTCTCGAACCATTCGGGCATCGCCGCAACGGGCAGCACACGCCACCGACACACGTCTCCCCGGCGGCACATTGGAAACTGCCGGCGCACCGTCGACTAGCCAACTCACCGTTGGGACAGCGTTGCAGCGAACAACACATACCGTTGGCACACTCCTCACCCGTCGGGCATTGACCTACACAATATGATATTAGTGATTTTTGTGTCGAAGTAGACTTGAGGTCACCATTGGAAAGTTGTCACTAAAATACCCGCTTGGGACACCAGTGGCTGCAAACCTGGTCTGGTACACAATCGACTGGCCGGTCGTCCGTTGGGACAAATTGCTGGACAACAGAGTCCTCCTTCCAAACACAGGCGATTCGCACTTGATGGACCGCATGATGAACCAATGCGGGAACACCTGGGGCAAGAACAGATGTGGGGAAGGCAAAAGCAACAATCTTTTATTGCGATAAAAACTATGAATAGAGTCTGTCAATTTGCCAAACTCACACTTCGATCGACGGTTCTCCAGTTGGGCACAGTGGCAGCGCACAGCATATCAGTCCGTCAATGCACTCAGCACCGGCCGGACACACACCGCGATTGCACGGGCCTTGTGCTGGTTGACCGTTCGGACACGGGGGCATCGGGCAGCACAGACCACCTTGACAAAGGGCATTCGAGCCACACGTCTGACCCTCGTTCGTACAGCGAGATGTGGCGATGTCACCTGTGAACATCTTTGTAAAACATTAGAGAGATTCTAGCTGACTACTTTAGCTGGATCCCTTCCCAACATTGTGTACCAGATTGGCGCTCCGTCAGAACAGGTTACAGAAGCGGCGAAGTTCCTCCAGAAGAATTGAAGTAAGTCGCAGGGAGCAAACGATATTGTTGTATTATTGGTTCATGCCAGAGCGGTGAGAGAAGAGAAGTGATGCTGTTGATTTTAGTAACCTGTCGGACAAGCATCCAAAGCGCAGCACACATCATCAATACACTCCTCCCCCGTGGGGCAGCGACCCCTGTTGCACGGACCGGTGGGTTTCGCATTACCGGGGCACGTCAACGGACAACAAACACCATTGACACATTCGGTTAGTCTGGGACAGGTGCGACCCTGGATACACAGATCGGTGGGGACGACGCCTGTGAACACGGGGCAAGCATGCATACATTGTGTAGAAGTGGGGAAGACATTCCACAAATGACTGAAGCTGTATACCTCGATCACAAGTGGGCAAGTCACAGCAGACTTCGCCGTTGATGCATTCGCTGCCCGTGGGACACGTAGTACCGCTAGTGCACAAACCGCGCACACGCCAATCCAGGGGACATTCGGGCACGATACAACAGATGCCATTGCGACATCGGCCACGACCTTGGGGACCGCAACGACCCGTGCCCGTGCATCGACCACCATCGATTTGACCTGTCAACGGGGGTTAGAGGGTTAGGATAGATTCAGGGGGTTTAAAGCGACAGGAACCGAGCAAAACTGCAATGAAAACTGAATGTAGTCAGTTCATGCAAAAAATACGGACACAAAAGAGGTGTGTTTTCCAACCAGCATTCACCACGACAAAAAGGTAAAAACGAGATGAAAACAAGAGTGAAAAGATTTCCGCCGGGGCATCATTGTCCCCGCGTCGGCGTCAACCTTCGGGACACTGCGGCGGCGCACAGCAGATTCGCCCGAGCACGCAGATGTCACGATCGTTGGGACATCGACCGTTGATGCACTCCGTTGTCTCGGTGTACTGTGGGGGACAGACGGGCACAATGCAGCATTTGTTCGCAATGCACAGACCCTCCATGTGGTCGTTGGAACACGTGCCACCGTGCGTGCTGCAGGTGCCCGTGTTGACTTGATCTGTAGCAACAACTCAGACGAATGAAGTAACTGATCATTTGGAAACACGAAAAATAGTGCTGTCGGTGGTTTTGACAGAACGAAAGGCGGTGAGAATTGGAAAAATTGTGAAGGGCAGACAAAAATTGAAAGAAACCGTGAAAGTCAACGGAACTGCTGGATGCTATTTTGGACCAAACGTCTACTCCTGTGGAATATTTGAGGGTTTGGGGCAGGTACTGGATGGAAACCCAAAGTGTAACGGGTGACCGACAACATTTGATTTCAACCTTCTTCTGGACAGTCATTCGGCGCACAGCAGATCTGTCCAAGGACGCAAATATCATGTGAGGTGACGCATCGACCGTTGATGCATTCTGACACCTGCGTGGTGTCGGGGGGACAGACGGGCGTCACACAGCATTTATCGATCACACAAACACCGTCCATGTGGTCGAACGTGCACAGCTCACCATCGTTGGCGCATGTGCCCGTCTCCATTTGACCTGCACAGCAACTCATTGATGAATAAAGTGAATGATCAATTCAAGGAAATCAGTGCTTGGGGGTCGATGTATGGAACGAAAGAGAACTGATGAAAGGGAAAATGATGTATGATGAAAATAAATGCAGGAAACAATTGTGCTCATCCACAATCAGAATACCGTCATCGTATCAAGATCCGTTTGGGGTGGGACTATGTGTGGCGTACCTTCGGGACATTGGGGGGTCATGCAACAGATTCCGTTTGTGCAAACACCGTCGCCAGACGTGCCACACGCACCGCCCTCATTGCTGCATGTGCCGATTTGAACTTGGCCTTGAAGTTGGAATGGGGGGATGGGGTTTCGATTGGGCATAGACTTTAATGTTTGTTGTTTTTTTAAGGGAAGTTGAGATTATGCGTCGGACATGCAGATGGGCATGCAAACCACACAGGGAAAATGGAGAAGAACAGCAAACAGGCATCGAAAAAGTTAGTTTTGAAAAAAAACGCGCCCTCCTCAACTTTTCCTTTTAACTGTACTTCTTCGGAATTACCCACTTCATCTTACTGTAGCTCGTGCCGTCCACCTTTGCGGAACTCGAGCAGTATCTTTTTGGTTTTCTGAGCGATTTAAGCAGTTTTTTGTGGTATGTGACCGAACATGCATAACTGAATGTTCAATTAACCATGCGGGGGTAACCGAAAGATCCAAACCGAAAAAGATAAATCAGTTCCTTGCGAAATCACATAGGTATCAAACTAGAATCAACAAAATCAACATGGCACGTATGGAACGAACGCAAACCCGTAGAAACGTGTCGGAAACGCAACAACGCAGAAAACGCAATCCCCATCAACAAAGAAAAACGTCATACCGAAACCAAGTTTTTGGGACAAACGCGCAGGTTACCTGAGGGACAACGAGCCATGGCACAACAAATGGCGTTGTTGATGCATTCGCTGCCGGCTGGGCAGTTGCCATTGATGCAGGGCCCTTGAGCCGGTTGACCGTTGGGACACGTGTCCATCGGACAGCACAGTCCCTGCGTGCACACGGCGTTCGTGCCGCAAACCTGGCCTTCGTTCGAACAACGATTCAGCGCGGGCTCACCTGAAGAGGCAATCTTACAATAAAGAGGACTGTAAACTTAACTGATCAGATCGGTGTTCTGGTTTCGGATGTTTAGTCGGTTCAGCGCGCTCCTCGTCATCCGCTTGGGCCTTAAAGACCGCCTGTGCCCTTTCAAAAGCCTTCAAGGGCCACGGTTGCAGTGGAAAGAAGTTGGTCGTTGGGATTAGTTTTAAACGCTTCTAGACAGTTAAACAATCAGAGAACGGTTCTGTAGGTATACAGCTGCCATCTACATACAAGGCATGCAGGATTATATGAAACATCGACAAGCAAACCGGTTGGACAGGCGGGTATGGCACAACAGACAGGTATTCCCGACTCTCGGACACATTCGGCCGTGCCACTGCAGTCGCCATTGATGCACGGGCCTTGGGGCGGTTGACCGTCGGGACAATTTGGCATCGGACAACACTTGTTGTTGATGCACACCTGTAGACGGCCACACACCTCGCCTTGGTTGGTGCAACGGCCCGATGAGGGTTCGCCTGCGCACAAACAGAAGACAGAGATTGAAAATGCAGAAGGACAGACTTGGGGTTGGCACACTTTCATGCGAGGGAGAGAGACACTTTCCAGCGAAGTACTGAAAGGCACTCCAAAAGAGCATTTGGCAAAAAGGCATATGGAATCATTGGTGATTGGAAAGAGCCAGAAATGCCTAAGTATTTTCAGATGGTGTATGCTACCTGTGGGACACGTCTCTTCACTCGGACAGCACTGTTTGTTGATGCATTTGTGTCCGGCGTCACAGTCGGATGTCCGTGTGCACGAGTCCTTCGGCGCACTGCCATCGGGACACGTGGGTGCATCCTGCGGCGCACAGCAAACGTGCACCGGATGGAAACAGTGATGCGACGGCGGGCAATGATGGTCGACGTGGCAATGGTGTCCGTCGGGCACACCCATCGATGGGGGGCATTCGGCCGGGCAGCACACTTTGCCCTATAAATGATGAGTTAGGGTGATGCAAGTGAAGGCAGACACGTTGCTGTAGAATTGAAACATGCCAGATATTGGAAGGGAAGGAGGAGATGGATTTGTTATTACGGAATCTGTTAAGGAAACGGCAAGGAGACAGACCATGTAGCACGATTGGCCAGCAGGACAATGTCCGTGAAGACAGGGACCGGCAGAGGGATGACCTGCGCAGATGAGAGTTTATTTTCAAAATTTGAGGTTCGAGATAGTGTGAGAAAGGTGGATAGTGAAACTGGTAGAGTTTGAATAGTGTTACAATCAAGGCCGATTGAAACATATAGCATCATGCAAGAAGCTGTTTGGAAGGACAGATACCACCAACCAGACTGCAAATTTGATTTTTCATCCCCGAATTAACGCGATTTTTTAGAGTTCAACATGACGATCGCTGCTTGAGAGAACAGCGTTTCAGATATAATCGCCTCCCGTGACTTGAACCAGTTTGAAAAGTTGGCTTATTTTACATAAACCAAAACCAAAACACACCTGTTGGGCATCGGAGATCGACTTGGGGCACAAGAATGGGCTGGGGACAGCAGCTACCCTGGACACACGCTGTCAATTGGGGACAACCAACGCTGCAGGCGCACACGGCTGGCTGTCGGTTGGGGCATGGCACTGAAAGAATTATATGGATTCTATTGATTGCACAAACTGCCAATGAATGACATAAAAAGCGTCACATGTTTTAGGGGTTTAATAAAAAAAAGTCGAGAAAGGATAAGAAGACAATAGTGCAGGAAAGAATGCTCACCACACGGATTAACGGGGGTACAGTGAGGGTTTGGACCCCAGCTGTTCGGGCCCCAAACTCGGCTAACGGGCGCAGGCGCAGGAGCGGGAGCTGGATATCCAACATGGTGTGCCGGTGCGGGGAAGCCTGGAGGACTTGGGAAGCCAGGACCGGGCACGATGTAGGGCAAGCCTGCGATTGCGTGCGTTTCGTGTCCTTGCGGAAGGGGACCAATGGGCTTGCCATCCAATCCAATGATCGACATTGTTGAAGGCACGCCGGGCGCGGGTCCATAGGTCATTGAGTGGGGCACCGGTTCTCCATGTGGATCGACCATCGGCGGTCCAGGGATCTGCATCGGAACACCATCGGGGCCGTACACGGGTCTGAGGGGCTGGCCATCGGGACCGAGGGGACCAATGGGAAGGGAGGGATGACCTGGAAGATTATAGTTTCCACCGAATGTTTGCCTTGAAAAAATGGGACGCCCGTCGGGGCCGGCTAGTAGCTTACCGTCAGGGCCAACGGGCAGAAGTGGTCTGCCGTCGGGACCGGTCAGGGGCTTGCCATCCGGGGCGAGCAACGAACCAGGAGCACCAAAGGGATGATGTGGTGGAGCGGGAGCGCCGTGGTGAGGCATGCCCGGGGGAAGGACGTGACCGGGTGGGAAAGGGAACGAATGGTTGAGACCGAATCCGGGATGGTGGAGAGGGTCGGTCAGATGGTCGGCCAGTGGGACGGGAATCATCAGATTTGCCGGTGGGAAAGGTTTGGGCCCGCCGCGCAGCTTGCCATTGAGCAGACCGCCATGTTGTCCATGATGACCACCGGGCACATGGTCATTGCCGGGCAGGTGACCTTCGGGACCAAGGAACGGCATCACCGGACCGTCAGGCGTCTCGTTCGGCGCCAGCGGCAGACCGTCGGGGCCCTCGGGCAATTTGCCGAGGTGGATCTTGTCGAAATGATAGCCGGGGAAACGGCCGTGCGCGAAACTCTCGGGATGTTGAATGATACTGTCGATACCGTAACCGAGACCAGCCGGCAGTTTGTCGTGTTGGCCGAGATTGCCCGTGAATGGATGGCCGTCGGGACCAAGAATCGGCGGCAACAACAGTTTGCCGTCGGGGCCCGTCACCGGGTGCCCGTCGTGTCCGGCCATTGGCGGGTGAAGGGGATGCCCGTCAGCGCCCAAAATCGATCGACCATCCGCGCCGACAACTGGTCTGATCGGTCGGCCTTCTGGACCCCTGAGAATGGACCTGGGCTGAATGACCCTGCCGTCGGGGCCCTGCAACGGTTGGCGAATCGGTTGGCCATCGGGACCGACCATGTTCTTGCCAGCTGACGGGTCGATGGGACCGTCAGGCCCGACCACGAACCCGTAGTACGGGTCAACGTGATAACCGGGGTAGCCTGGGAAATGAAATTGCTGGGATTTGAAAGAGATCATGCATGATTTTAGAGTTCGAAATAGGAGAGATTGTTTTACAGGCTCATCGTTATGCACAGTGGCTAGAATTGTCATGCGAGTATTCGAATGTTTGACAGAAACATGTTAGCACTTGACATTGAAGAAAAGCGATGGAACATGCAAATATACAGCACAATCCTGAAGAAATATTCAGATAGTTTTTCTTGGCTTCAAGTCAACCCACCTGGCACGGGTTGAGCGATCGGCAGTGGTTGCGGGTTGGGAATGGGGGCCATTGGTGGTTGACAGCATCCCACATTCGGCACACATTGCGTGTATGACGGACAGCCGGGGTTGCACACCGTTGATATCGGGGTCACACCTCCGGGACACGGGTTCACCTGAATTATGTTTATTGATTTTTGATCGTATCGATAACCGCTCACTTTCATCAATCATAATTCAATCCAACCGGCATTGGTGGTGGTGTGATTGGCATGGGAGCGGGCAGTATGACGGGTGGCACATTGGGCAACAGTTGGCAGCATGTCTGACTTTGCGGTTGACACGTGGTCGCACCGGGACATTGCGACTGCACACAACCACATACGGGCACTTGTCGTTGACCGCATGACGGTTGCGCTGTGGAAATAAGCGAATTTGTACAAGTTGAAAGTCTGTTGACTCGTTTGCCTCACTCAGGCATTTTATCGGAAATAAGCGAAAACTTATTTTAACGTTTTTTTGGCCACGTGCTTTATTTTATTTTGTGCTTTTTGTTTATTGCTTCTGGCATAATTTTATCACACCAGTTTAGTTTGGAAAGAACGGATTATCTATGCGAAAGTTATTTCCACATTTTTAGTGCTTCAGGCACAAATTTTAATCACACCTCCATTGAAAATTTTCGCAGAAATTTGTTTTTGGAAATAATGTTTGTACATTATATCAATACACCAAAATGCACCAAAACAACCTTTCCACATGCACGCTTTCTCAGTATTACTGGCCTTGAAAATCAGGCAAAGCAACACAGAGCAGTGTTTTTGTGAAACACACACACACAGCTAGCACGTTATCGCCTGGCTGACTCACACAACACACACACACAGGCAGACACACAAAGACACGTGTAGGTTTATATGGCGCTAGTCGGCCGACCAGCAGTAAGCCTCCATAGCTCAGTTGGTAGAGCGTCAGACTTTTAATCTGAATGTCCGGGGATCGAGACCCCGTGGGGGCGCACCTTTTTTATTTTTTTTGAATTCTTTTGAGCAATTGCGATGAAATGTAATTTCGGGATGTGAAATCAATTGCGTTTTTATGTGACATATTAACAATTTTCGCTTTTTCCCTTGAAAACTCACCAGCAGGCAGTGGAGCAGGAACGCACAGTTGGGCTGGTGCGCTGAACGTGGTGGATTGACCGCAGGGCATACGGGCCCATTGACCACAAGGACTCCTGGAATTGAATGTGTTTCATGTTTGCCGGAAAATTGAATGTACATTGTTCCTTCTGTTCCATCCCCAAATGAAACATCAGCCCACTACCTAGGTTAGCCAGCCCTTGCTTGAGTGGGTGCTCACCATTGTCCCAGAGACAAAACAAACAGTGTGATGAATGATGATCAGCTGATGATCTAGTGTGTGTCTGTTTGGTTTGTGTTCCGATGCTTTTCGTGACGTTGCAGGGGTGTGTTTGGTTGCGTGCGGGACGCTTTGTCTGAGATCAGCCGAACAACAAACAAACAGACACAACCACAAATGTGACGAAAAGACTGAATCAACAGCACAAGTGTGTACTTTCTCTTTCTTGTCTAAGAGGTTAGAAACAAGAGAAGTTGACTGACAGAAACCTGAGTGAACGAATATAAAAAATAGAGACAAATGTACATAATATATTACAAAAAACAGTGAGACTGACTGAGAAGGTTGTGGGGCGCATTGCATGAAATTCTGATTGCTGTGTGGATCCGGCACGAGCGGCGCTGTTTGCCAGTTGCATGGAGTGCCAAGCGATGGGTAGTAGTTGGACGCTGGAAGATAAGGAGCAAAGTTTAAACCTTGATCCCCAGATGTTTTGCACAACAAGGACAACCCACGATCAACAAATTCAAGCTATTGTGTACTGTATGCCGTGTTAAAAACAGGTGTGTATTTCCAGAATTTTTGTGAAACAGATCATCTTTGGTGATTTCGTCGTACAAGATCTGTGTCAAATTCCAAATCTCTGTCAAGCGATTGACTTGCCACGCGAACCTTGACACGACGAGCCAGGTATCGGCTGACGTTTCACGGTGTCGCCCCGCTTCTCCTCACATCGCTGTTGGACCTCATCGAATTCGTATTTATTCGGACAATCGCGCATACGCCACGTGCCCAGGTATTTGGCCGTGAGATTGCTGCATCAAAGAAACGCTTGGTATTTTTTGTTGTTGCTTATTTTTGTAACGACAATTTTTAAGTAAAAAACGAACAATTTCTTGACTTCCTCTTCATCCAGGGGCGTGCACTCCCAGAATTGGCTGGAATTATCGCTTCGTTGAAAGTGTTGCACGGTCATGCATAGCCTCCCTTCGTATAGCATTGCGGTCGGGGTGGCTGCAGCAAGTATGGAAGTGTGATTTTGACGTTTTTAGTGGTGCGATTCTCAGCAGTTAGAGTGAATTTCAAATGAGACCGTAGGTGCAATTTCGTCCCAGTGCAACAAGAGCGGTGGTGGTGGCTGGCACAAATTTGGACATTCACGTGTTACAACAAACCCGGGCTAAGGATAGCCTACCGAGTGGGCAAAACAGGTGCACCCACCAGTCAACCGTGACCGTTTGTCATTGTTTTCCCAGACAGGCGGTGCACCAGGACATCATCAGTGCGAGAATGTACCCACCCGTACTCACCTCGACATGACGCGAACAGTGCAGCAGCGGCGATCACCAGGCCAACACAGGGCCTAAGCCTGCCAGGCTCTAGTGGTGACGTCATAGGGTCGACGTCCATCAAGGGTCTAATGGCGGACAAGGGGTACCTTGGTCCTTTGTGACGGGTTCCTGCTTGTTGTTTCGATCAGAGGTCTCGGTTTTAGGGGTTTTGAGGATAATAAAAAGGTTCTGATTGAAATTGAGGGTAGATCAGTTCAGATGTATAGGGCAGGACAGAGCGAAAAGAATGAATTACAGTAGCCGGGCACAGTCACTCGCGGACAGGACAGACAACAAAAAGTCAAACGGGCTCGCCAGTCGTGGAATGTGGTCTCGGTATATTCGAGTCAAGGTTGGGGCAGGCCGGTCTCGGTCGAGATTCGTTTTCGGTATCTCTCTCTCTCTCTATGTTACTGCTGCAAAAAAACAACCTCAAACATTACGTACAATTGTTCACACAATGCCCCCGAGGTACGAGGGCATACCGAAATACAATAATAGACAAAAGTGTGAAACTGTGTAGATTATCGGGTGGGAGGGATGGAGCGCTAGACACCCATCTAAGAACACAATAATGCGCCTCTAATGCGCGGCGTGTGCGGCTGAACTGCTAAATCGACCGTGTATTGTGACAGATGAGATGATTGCTCAAACATAAACTGCTCATTCTGAAGTATAGTCCATCAAATGGACATGGGACACGAATTTTATTGAAAAGACCCAGAGTTTCCGAACATGCGCGTGTTGTTTATCTCCCACTGGCTGCCTGACGGATCTGAAAAGAGGATGTTTCAGACAGGGAATTTCTTGTCTCGCATCACGCAAAGTTTGAGTTGTGTGTGAAAAAGGCGTTGAAGCCAGCCCGAGGGCCAGATCCAGTTCGTGACACGAGCGCCTACATTTATGTGCTTGGGGTCTGTCTATTCTTCTTCTGCCCTTTACACCTGATCGTCGAGATGTTGTCGAGATGTCAAACCATGGCTGGTATTTTCTAAACGGTTGATGATTGCGATTGCCTTGATCACACTGATGCCCATTCTTATATAGGTTCAGGAGTGGGCACGAAGACAAGGGTTGTAATGCAACGCACAATTCTCACAAAACCTTGTAGAATCCCTGCCGATTGTCACAGATGACAGCGACCTCAATGTTATTATGGATATGTAATATTTACAAGCAGCTTTGTTCTCGCGGACTGGCTTTCACCAGCAGATATTACACAATGGGACACTGTCATAAGGTGCACTCAATGAACATAAGTATTGTCAGTGTGTGCAGTACCCATAAAGTGGATCCTCATTTAGATGCATCAGTCAGGCGCGGCATCTTTTATCCCGTTTTTGTATGCAGCGCCTTGGGGCTTAGGCAGGTCAGCGGTGAAAACTTTCGGCCCACCCTTGTCATGTATTGTCATTATACCTACTAGTGTACAGTTTGTTTGAGCATTGTGCAACACAAATTGTTGAAAATATGAAATTTCTGCAAAAATACGATTGTTCTCTCTTGCCGCAGTCCAAATATGGATGATTTGATAAAAAGAAGCAAATATAGTCGACAAAATATAGCACATCGTACCGTAACGTCGAAAACGTAGGCGCCTCTGATTAAAAACTGCTGCAAAAAGACGCAGAAAATAATGAAATGGCAAATATTTGACCTGAAGTTGAGGTCGGATCAAAAAGTTGCCGATTTATTCTCAGTTTCAACTATAAATATGAAATGGATCACTTTAGCTACTAATGTTGGGTTGGGATGGGAGTGGTAGTCCAAAACAAGATAAAAATGGAGAAGAAACAAAACACATAAAACAGGAAGGATTGACTTAGTGCAGTGTTCAGACTTCGAAATCGAGCATTGTCTTCAAATCGCCCACTTCATCGATGAGACATTCACATGTGTGGGGGGTCACGCCATTGCGAGGCTTCTATGGTCATCATTTTGCTCGAAGCCCAAACCAGCCTTGCCCACTCTCACTTTCTGACCATTGTTTGCTGCATCTTCAATATTGACTTTGGCAAATTAGTCACTTGAAAAATATTGAGTGGTTTTGGGGATAAAACACAAATGTGTTCTTTTGTTGCAGTTTTGGCACCGAGGTTTGTCCAAGGATTTCTGGACTGGCTGCTTTGGTGCATTTTGTTGACTTTTTGCTTTCCGCCCACGAATCTCCCCCGGTAGCTCAGTTTGCTGCTGCCGCCACACAACAAGGTTACTCGCAACCGTGAAACCCCAAATCAAGACTGTATGTATGTATTTGTGAGCAGTAAAACCCGTTTTTTGTGAACACAAGCATCAAATGTGGAAGAGATCCATTGAACAAAAGATGATCCTTGGATTCATAGTAGTTTGCTGAATGAAGAAAGAAATGTTGGAAATCTCCGGAGAATTTTGTTTACGATTAAGATCTGAAACTGGTTAATGACGTTGACCGAAGTGGAAACAGTGTGCCCATATAAACGCGGTTACTGTACGTGCAAAACACACACCATAAATGAAATGGAACTGCGTCATTTTTTCATATTTATGTGTTTTGCAGATTTGAGATTTGGTGTCAGGCTTGGTCGTTGGTGCAAATGATCGGTGTTTGATCATGTTCCAAATGTGCCACATATATAAAACATCGATCCATGGAATTTATATACCTTTTAGTTGCAGCAATGTGTATCACCAAATCAGCAGTAACGTCGTATACATCGTCACATGTTGCGTTTGTTATTTCGTCACGTGACCAAAACCAACATGAGGTGTATAGACACAAAACTATACAAACGAAAGTAACAACGTGGCAGCTGTGTGATCAACATGATAAATCAGGCGATAGGATAAGTAACGATCTTGCTCTGCAAATTGTCAGCTGAAATACTGCAACTCAGTTTTTACCTGATCTATCAAGACAGGATTTTCTGTTTGATGTGCAAAATGATGTCAATGACATAGAAGATGTCAGCCACGTGCACTGGTGCGCGAGCTTTGCACAGTTTTTGAGTCTCCAAACGAGATGTCCTTTCGCAAGAACGCTCAGCAGCTGTTTGCACCAACCAACGTGTGCAAATGTATTATGTAACAAGGTCATTTATATTTCTCGGTGAGCCGGCTGCGAAAGTGCACCGAAAGTCAAACCCAACCACCGAAAAAGTTTCGCTGCCGCCTGCCGCGGCTCACATTAAACCGCAACGAAAAAGTTGTTGGGACCCTAAATTTGTGAAAGCTCAAGTGAAACAGAGCGCAAAATCTCTGAATCTTCTTCGAGGTCCTATCTTTGAACATCAAACTGACAGGCAATCGCTTCAGGCAGCAGCTGTACCACAAAGTTTGCGTTTGCGTTTTATCGTAAATTTTGCATATGCCCGCTTTGAAGTTGTGTTATAAGCACTTGAATTCAACATAAGCACGCGACATACCTACATAAGCCGGTCACCGCATCGCGTACATATGGCTTTCATTATTTTTATATTAGGGTTTTATGTTGTGAAGCAGCTTGCTTTAAGAGCTGTTTGTAAATCGTTTTATGTTTCAAGCAGATTTTGATGCGAGGCTGTCACGAAAACCTGTTCAGTTTTCAGTTTCTGCGAATTGCGTTCCGAGAAAAAGCAGTTCTTTTCATCTATAATATTATGTAATTTGCGCAAGGCAAAAAATGGCCAGCAAATTTCACCAAATGTCCGGTCTTTTTGATTATTGGCTGCCCAATGGATCAGCAATTCATCGTTTCGATCTGATGAACCTCACTTGTCCACATCAACCGCCGATCGAGTCCAACCCCCAATGGCCGATCTACACGTTGATATTCCCTGTTGGATTGGTCGCAATCACAATGGTATGATGAATATTTAGAACTTTAGTATGATATACCTACGCATGGACCAGCCACACAACGTGAAAAAAATTTTATGAGGGAAAAAAAGATACCGGGAGTAGTTAGTGCCACACGAAAATACACAATTGTTAGAAACAAGAAAAGAACCATAACCTACTTTTTTCAGTCAATCATTCTTTTGTCACTGTTGTGGCGCAAAATGAAGCACCTGTTCAATACCATCGGTCTGTTTCTGGTGGTGATGGCACCATTCGATTTGTTGGCCATTGTGTGCTACACGTTATGGCACGTATGGAGACATTCAATGCTGTGGGATTGGGAAATTGTGCGTTGTTTGTTTGTACTGTATGTATCTAAATGCTACATTTTTTAATTGTTTTTTACTGTAAAAACTGGAGATTTTGACAAAAACGGATAGTTTTCCAGGTGTACACAACCCTGATTTTTCACATCAACTCGATGATTGGCTGCTCGTATCTTGGCATCGATGTTGTCTCGTACTTGCTGCTGTTCGCCACCGTTGAACTGTTGTGTTTGGTGACTGCGAACAGAAATGTCAGTTCACATGCCGCTTATGTTGAAACATCCGTCAAAATGAATCGCAGTAAAAGAGGAACTCAAATTTCCGAACTCGCGATTTGCAGCGCGGATTCTGCAAAGTGTTCATTCGAATTCCCGCCATCATCACCTGTATCATGTTCGGCGCGCTGATCGGCTGGCACGTGTTCGTCGCGTTCAACGTCGACCTGCACCTCGACTGTGCCTCGGTCTACAGCCAGTACATTCTGGTCCAGCAGACATCCGTCCTGATCAGCACTGGTTGGTTTGGTTGGCTTTTGCACAGTTTTGTACAGTGGCTGAAAAAGCAAATCTTTGATTCACGCGAAAAAATATTGAAAATTTACAATTGACGTTTTTGCGCAGGCATGAGCATCTATCCGTGGCTGGCCATTGTCACGCCATTGTTCGGCACCGTTACAGTGCTGCTACTGACTTTGTTCATCAAACTGTCGTGCAAAATGCGCACCGTGTGCTGTTGTTGTGTGGAAGACGAACGGAAATCATCAAAGTGAGTATAAAAACCATGCTCATTATAGTGTTTTCATTTCACTTTAGAATTAGCCCATATCCTGTGGTTCATGGTCATTTGTGAATTATGAACCACTGAACACTCCTGTCGACAATGCTGGGGGTCCAGAGATTGCGTGATAATAGGATGCCAGGTTTGAACGACATTGATCTTGCATTCGCTGTACACACCAGTGTTTGCCGGCTTTCACATACGAACGAGTGGTGGGTGGTGCATCAGTGCATCGTCGGTGCGAAGGCGTGATCGTAGACTACTTTTCAATAATGCTGCTTACAGCCGCCAAGTGCCGTTCAAACGCATTGCCACGGCGGTCGGCTTCGCGAGCGTCACGCACCTTGTCATGTGTCTGTGTCCGAGATTGGCATTGTTGAAACCGAACATTATCGCCATTATCTTGCCGTTATCCCGATCCAATTGGCAATGGATAATGGCCGGCAGTGAATTGGCAATTGCCGTGTCCTACATTGTCAGATCGGCATTGACTCTGGCCATTTTGACCACTGATCTGTTCACCCCGACGCATGAGGGTTATGTGCTGGCCAGGTGACCATGTATGAACCGAACTTTTTGTAAAATCGTTGTTAAAAGCGCGTTCAAGTATTATTTTGTTAAAATGTTATCGATCACATTTTGCGTTCGCTGGGGGATAAAAGTTTATCAAGAAATCAGTTTCTGTTATGATGATATAGTGGAGTTATGTTCTCTGGAGAAAAACACAACTACATTTATAACAGCGTTTAGTTATGTAATGTTAATTCAATGTGAAACATGATAAAAATGGATAAATATTCAGACAAACAAAACCACATAATCAAGGACACTTCAATGCTTATTCTGTTCCCTAGCAGCCCTGCGCGCATCACATTTTGCCTTCAATTGCCGCAACACCAGGCACATTACCGTGATGGCCAGGAAATCATACAATCGATCGATCATGAACAGTTTGGGACATCGTGACTCCATCAACACGTGGGGCAGCAGGAGTACGGTAATGATGGCGCCGACACGAGTGGACAGACCGAGGTAGCCCAACTTGTAGTCGCTCGCGAATGCTTGGTCGAAGCTGGAAACGATGGTCAAACTGAGCATGTAACTGTGTATGCACTTGGGGGACTATGGGAGCACCATAGTTGTGCTGAAGATGGCCTGACACACCGAAGGCCAGTCAGAAAGGGCTCGAAATTGGTGGTCAGTCGTTCTTAATTTATTTTCGTGGGTTGCTTGAGTTGACACTTCTGAGCGATTTCAAGCTGACTAGCTTTATTGATCAGCGACTGTTGTCCGCATAACGGTGGCTCATCAAACAGCATAATGAAACATCAGACGACCAGAGCGACCCACCCACCCAACATGATCAATTCGTTGCAACTGTTCCAACATGGCTGCCATACAGAACAACATGGCGGCCGTGATCGCCACGGATGTCGGTTTGACCACGTCGAAACCGGCTGGAAAATTGAAACATCTAATTTTCTAAATATGAATCTATAAGTATACGCAACTAAAATTGACCAATAAATGGATCAATCACCCAACGAACGCATATCATGGTGTTCAGCAGTGTGCCAGTAGGTGCCGCCAATTGGCAGTGCCGGATGGTAGATTAACACACCCACTGCCAACGCGGCTGCTGTTGACGCTGCTGCTTTGATGAACTTTTCCGCGTCCATAATTTGAGTTTTCAGTTGAAAATATGCAAAACTATGGGTTTCCGTTAGGTTTGTACGTGTCTCAAGTCTCAGAGACGCTGGTGCTTTTATCTACTTCACAGGTTTGCCCAAACATCACAAGACTTGACTTCTTATCTTGACTTCTTCTGTCAATGACAGCAGAAACCGATCAAACGTTGTGATAAGGCACATAAACGCTCTTGGTACACGTCATATTTCACTTTTATTGGCTCATTATTTTTTACTTTGGTGTGTGTTTGTGCACAGTTACAGCTGAGCTGACCGTGAACTAAACAGACCACCGAAAAAACATCATGAAATGCACAAAAAGTTCAGAAAAGTACGATTCCGAGTTCCGATATCACGACAGCATACATTTTATTCATTTCCGCAAACTGTAACGGGACAAAAAGCACACATATGCTGAAAAACAAACGAAACAAAACCTCACACTGCAAATTATTAGAGAGGTCACATCGTGCGTACTCTGTTTCATCACCATTATTATTCTTGTTTCTTCTCCCTTCGCCCTTCGCAGAATCGCAACAGTTTGCCGAGCACCGCCGTTTGCGTGCAGATGATCACGAAGTCGAAGCCTCGATTGATGAAGAAAATCTGAAAAACAGTGGATGTGGAAACTTTCAAAAACTTAAATAAGTAGATTTGGGACAATTAGCAGAGCCAACAACACCACCACACGTAGGCACACTTTGAGGCACTGCCCGGTCATAATGGCATGTGGCAGGTCCATGAATGTCAACAGTGCGAACACACGAGCACCAACGGCCACGACGGTGGCCGGGTTGGCCAGGTTCTGTTTGCTGCAACGAAACATCGAATCGGCTAGGGTTAGATATGAATGTTTTCCGTAAAGATGCAATGAGATATTATTTTCGCATTGTTTCAATGCGTCACCAACTTGATGTGATCAATTCGAATCAGGTATTCGAGAATGGCAGCCATGAAGAACAACAGAGCGAACGTCGAACCATAACGAAACGCAGCGCTGTTGCTGGGGTTGTCAAGGTTGTGGTCTGGAATAGAGAGACAGCACTGTCAAATATTTTTGGTTGCTTGTTTCGATCCCGCAGACGGACAGCGCACCAGGTCATCGTCAGTGCGAATGCACGACTCTAAAAACGCGACCTGGTTTTGGAGATTCGTGCCAAGATTCGTGTCTTATGATCACTAGCTGGTTTTATATGACATTTGAGTTACTCAACAGTCGACAGTGGAGCATTTCGGCTGGAGCCGATAAAGTTCACATTGATGCATTGTTTATGTATGTGCATGAGCTAATTTTATGCTCGCGTGAAACATCACTGCTCACAATCTTGAAAGGAGCGTTTTGCCTAGGCTGACTGCGAACGCAGGTCCACCTGATTTTAACAAATTGTTCGGCCATTTTCGACAGAAAAGATATCAAGCTCAGGCTTTTTGGTTTTCTGAGCCATAATTCTGGCTCAATTAGACTAGATCGAGACCTTTACTCTTTAAAATGTTCAATTTTAATCCTTTTTTAGACCAACGTTTCAGTGCTTCATGGTAAGCAGTGCCAATGGGCGTGTATTCGTAGTAGACGTAGCCCAACAGCGACGACATGATGGTCGCGTAGAGGGACTTCTTGAAACTGCCGATGCTCATCATCTTGGAGATGGTTTGACAGGATTTTTGTGATTCGGATGAAATTTTAGCGTCTGAAACAGAAAAAACAAGCGTCGGTTTGCGCTTGTCTTGGACAGAAGGCCACGATAGCAGTGCGTGATCAAACACAGGAAAATTCGTATCAATAGTAAAAGAGAGAAAAACAAGCTGATAAGAAAAATAAACCAAGTAGATTGACCAACGTGTCAAAACGCCAAGCCACTGCACTTTAGATTTATATTCATGTACAGCATTGATGGAATAATGCATGTAAAGAATAACTACAATAAGTGAAACCGATGAACATTTATGGTTAAAGCTGCACAAAACAGAACTTGCACGCAACAAAAATCGCAACGATGATGCTGGAGTGAGCCAAATTGATTCACTGTAAAGCGACTACCTTCGACAAAATTCACATAGGGAGGCAAACGGACATATGGATACTAGTCAGCCAAAAATAAATATGAATTTCACAACACAGTTGAAAGTCAAAGTGGTAGCCAGAAAAATCAAATCAACGCGGTAGAATAGCTCATTGATGGATACATCGATGTTGTCTTCTTTGTCCAGGTCGGCTATTCGATCTCGTATCAACTGGCGAATTTCATACAGGTGATCCACCTGAAACTCTGCCAAAGACATGAGGGTGTCCAGCGTTCCTCTAATTTGTGAAAGTGCTCTTTGAACATCAACGTACAAGTTTTGGAGAACCATCCGGTGAAATTGGGAGAGGCTCTTTGGTTGTTAGGGAGCCCTGAACATTAAGTCAACAAGCAGTCAATCGAACCTTTGATTGTCTCCAAATCTATCGTATCAACTAACCTGACTGAAGACATCCGTGATGTTCAAAATCCAGCGCATCTTGCTTGGAATATTCCTTCTTTTGTGGTAATACGAATGCACAACCATTATGATCACCGACACACACGTTGCGGCAGTTATAAGCAGCACTTCAAGTAGCATGAAGATGCCTAAAATCAACGTGTAGATCGAACTGCTTGAAAGGCTCAAGATGATATTTCGAAAAAGCTTTCTTTCGAAACGCGAAATAGCCAACCAAGTTTCGGGAATTGACTCGAGTTCTTCGGCATGGATTCAACAACGTACGTGACAACAACGGACAACGCCAACAATGCTGTCAGGCCAACGCTGACCTGTCAAGTACACTTGAGTTGACTAGTTAACCAAATGGTTTAAAGGGCTCGGGACATAACCGAAGGAAGGGTAGCAGGACATATTGTTACATACCGTTGGAAAGCATTCCGACAGCCTATGTCACGCACAAATTTTGAGCTCCTTGGAGATTCGCTATCTCTTGGTAGAGCGACTTTTCGTTCCAGAAAAAAAGTGAATTTTTGCACAAATTGGAACGACCGGTGCAGAAACGCCAAATGAGTTGAAGGTCAAGTAACACGTGGATTGGATTACAACAGCTTCTGAATAACTTATCACTGCAACTTCAGTCGCTCAAAGCATTGCTTCACACGGTGAGGGTGCGAAACGTTCCAAAAAGCGGTCTTATTTTTCGAGAACACAAGTTTGTCCCTAAATTTTGAGGCCATGCTCAACGCTGTGGAAATAAGAATGCAATGAGGAAATAGAGCATCGTCGAAAGTACCAGAAAATAAGGTTTCTAAATTTTTTAACTCATGGCTAGCTCCGTGACAGGCCTAAAAATCCATTAAATCGTCGCTAAATTAGGTGGTTACATTCATCGCCAGAATTGTGACACATAAAGGCCACAGATTGTATCGGATTCGAAACAAAAAAATAAGAGAAACGTCTGGTTTAACAACCTATTAAGGTCCGAAGACACCAAGGTCTGCAGATCTCTCGGGGCAGCCATAGTAACTTGAATATGATATTCAGCTATAAGTGCTTATTGTTAACAGCTATTGTAAATATGATAGCACCAAACAACGTATCTCGGCAGTAGCTTTCGAACGATATATAACAAGCCCCAATAAATTCTTACGCCTAAGGGCAGAGGCTAAAAAATTGCTTTTTTGACGTATTTGGAATAAACCGTCACGTCACCGTGTGCGATTTCGGAATTTTGACCGTTTCTTGTCCATAGTAAGAGATATTATGGGCATGTTATATATCGTTCGATAGCTACGCTGAGGCTACATCGTTTGATGCTATCAAATGTGCAATAATCTTTAACAGTGACGACTTATACCCAAATATCTTATTCAGGCTGGCATGGCTGCAGCAGCCGGATCATGGGGTTTGAAGTCTTGAAACTCGTCTAGATTGTTGCACTGTGCGTTTTTCTGACTTTCTCGTTTCCAATGCAACGCAATACGTGGCTTATTTACATCACATTTCCGTAAATGAATGCAACTATGCAGTTTGGGGGCAATTTTTAGGTCTTTTTCGGCCTGTCACGCCGCTATCTAAGTGTTTCCAAATTTAAAAACCTTATTTTCTGGTACTTTTGAAAATGCTCTATCTTTCTATTGCATTTTCATTTCTGCAACACAAAGCGCGGCCTCAAAATTTAGAGACAAACCTGTGTTTTCGAAAAATGTGGCCGATTTTTGGAACGTTTCGCACCCTCACCGATTGAAGCAATGCTTTGAGCGACTGAAGTTTTCATGATAAGTTATCCAGAAGCTGTTGTAATCCTATCCACGTGCTACTTGACTTTCAACTCATTTAGGGTTTCTGCACCGGTTGTTTTAAGTTGTGAAAAAATTCACTTTTTTCTGGAACGAAAAGTCGCTCTACCAAGAGATAGCGAACCTCTAGGGAGCTTAACATTTGTGCGTGACATATGCTGTCACAGTGCTTTCCAACAATGTATAACACTGCGCTCTGCTACCCTTCCTTCGGTTGTGTCCCGAGCCCTTTAATTCAAAGACAATGCAACCCGCTCCGATCGATCTAGATTGTGTGAGGTCGGCGAGAACAATCCCATCAGCGTCACTGATGTTATCAGACCGGCCGGAATTGTTTGCGTCAGAGTGTAGAAACCTGCATTTGTACGCATTGGTGTCATGCATAGCTCATGGTATATGTACGTAATACCACCTAGAACGTCCTTACCTGATTTGCGTCGAATTGTGAAGTTGAAGTATGCGGTTTGTTGAATGGCTTCACCGAAACTTTCTGTTTGAAACAGCTCATCCACTGCCGCTGCCGTGCAGTCGACAATCACCCATTCTGAGCGATTGCTCATTTTTAGTATTTTAACACTTATAATATGTTAATGTTATGTTAATTTATTAACAGAAGAGCATTTCATGTGAAATGCATCTAACCTGGATTTGAGGCCAGCTCACAGGATCCTGGGAAGGACGATTTGGGGACGACTTTCATGTCGACGTGGCCTTTCAGGTACGAAATGAAAACCCACGGAACTGAGCACGTCTAAAGACATTGTTCAACGGTATCTTAACTAATAAACTGGGTGCGGTGATTCTGTGTTTGAACTTGCCGCATTTTTTCTATTTGCACGTTTTTTTCTTAACCCTCTGACAGGGGGTTCCATCAGTTGCGGAAGTCGGGACTTCCATGAGAGAGAATGTATTCCGAACCTGTTCATCAAACGGAAAATTTGTGACATCGAGTGCACATCGCACGGTCACCATTTCGTACGCGTACCATATGATTTTTCCGGTTTTGTCGACATGCACTGACAGCCGTGAAGGATCTACGATTTGCTCAATTTTATTGCTGCAAGAATAAAAACAATAAAGGATTCCTATTATAGTTAAAAGATAAAATTATAGGTTGAGAGCACACATACGCCACTACTGCTGTCATGTAGGGCAGCCACAGGTCACTGGCAAGCATACCAACTGAATCAATACCGCTGAAATTGGCCGGATCCCAGGAAAGTCGACGGTCGGTAAAGGACTGAAACCATAGGTACGAACAGCTGTCGCAAAACCGCAATAGGTGTACAAAAACGTCATTTTGATACCAATGAGAGGAAGTGCTTGAACGTAATCGTTTCGGCGGCTTCAATCTGTAAAGATTGAGCAATGAATATTGCTGAATTTACACAATTTATGATTTGCAGTTAGCGCACCAATTCAGTGAGTCCCATCAAAGCGATCTCTATTGTGACGAGAGTTGGCAGTACCGGATGTGGTTTGAATCTCTTATCGTAGTTTTCCATCAATGCGTTGTACAGCTGGACGTCGGGACGTTGTTCCGCTGCCTTGATCGTTTCGCCGAAGCAAGTGACAATGACAATAAATGATACATAGTTTAGGAAAGACATGCCGAATGGAGCCAGGTAGCGTTTTGAATGATACCTAGCTGGAGTTGGCGGTATGGGATCAGGCTATGTGCCCGATGGTTGTCATGACAGAACTTGGCTGGACATGGGCATTGCAAAACTTTTGCTGCTCACTTTGTTTTGGTATTTATATATTGATATTGTATTAAGGCACAGCTTGTTAACTGTCATTGCAAATTACCCAACTCGCGGCATCCGGTGTAATGCGTTGATGCGATTGACTTCGCTGCCTGCGTGCTTCAGTTCCCTTCACTGGCGAGAGCGGAATGCAGAAAATGATGATAAAATGCAGATCGAACAAAATTATGAACCAATGTGGCCCGATCAGTGCGGCCGAACTTAGTTATTATACCTACATATTGCACTGTATATTGCGCTCTATTTTGCTTATGTTAATTCATAGAAAATTTTCAGCAAAAGATTGAACACAACAGTCGTGGCCAGAAAGATCACATCGATGCGATAAAACAGCGCATTGATGGTGGCATCAACATTATCGGTGTCGTTCAACTCATTCAATCGATCGCGCATCAGTTGTCGAATGTCATGTAGTTGAAAGGCCTGTGGGAAAATCAGTGCACAAAAGTCTTTGGTAACTAAGCTATACGACAAGTTGCTGCTTAACATTGAGCCCCATACCAGAGTAGCCCCATCCGTTGTCAAACCAAGTCCGGGTTTCTCCGACTTCGCTGATGCCTACATATAAATGTAAAAAATGTGAATAGCGCACACAGAAAACAAAAACAACCACGATATCTGTATTCTGAAACGTACGGCACGATCCAATTGTCTCATGTCAATCACCCAAGCCAGCCAGCGTGGGATCGTTCCGCGTTTGTGACAATACGAATGCAGAAACATAATCACAACGGCGACCACGGTCCCGATCGAAACCACCCACAATTCGATCAGCATGAAATATCCTGCAATGAAAAAACATTTTTCTAGTTGTCGTACGGCCAGAAAATAGGATATCGCGCGTACCGAGTCGCGAGAATTGTTCCGAATTTCGAGGCAGCGTGTCTGCGACCGAGGTGAGCACAACGGACAGAGCCAACAATGCCGTTAGTCCAATCGTAACCTTCAGCATGTCAAAAATTTGTAAGTAATCAGTTGAATTGATCACCATATTCGCCTATATTCACCTACCTTTTCGGACCGTTCCCTGACGTGCGAACTTGGACTGAACAGTCCGACTAAGGTCAGTGTGGTGACAATTGTCGCTGGTATGCTCTGTGTCAGCGTGTAGAAACCTGCAGCCATGGAGAGAATAAAAAGCGCATCTGTACTTGTCACTATTGTCGCAAAATCTACCGACCGGGTTTACGACTAATTGTGAAGGAAAAGTCAGCTGCCAACGTTTCTAATTCGCCGAGCAGTTCAGTTGACATGGTCAAGACTTTTTTCTTCAACGCACAGTCGGAAATGAACCATTCTGAAACAGAACTTCGAAATAGTATTTTTAAATAGAGATGACACGTGTTTGTGATACTAGAACTTTAGCTGCATTTTCAAAAATACAAACCAGCATTTGTCACGTATTCACACGAGTTTGGAACCGGCGAATTTTCCACGAGTTCCATTGTGTAGTGTCCAAAATCGTGAAAAAAGAACGGCACCGAGCATTTCTAAATGGACAGAAAAAAATTTCTCCTGACGTCTAAAATGAAATTTTTTGCCAATTGTGTTGTCTTGATTACCTGTACATCGTGTGGAAATTGCCTGACATCCATTTCACACTGTATGGTCACCATCTCATACGCGAACCAGACCACCTGGCCAGTGTACGACACAGCACACGTCAAATAGTCTTTATCGATTATCTGCTCAACATCGTTGCTGCAACGTGCGATTGGATGCGCATGCATGCCACACGGTCATGCCAACACAAAAGGCTTAATTTCAAGTTCTTCCATCTAAACCAACATCGGCGTGGCTGATACGCGCGGTATCCACAATCTCTCGGCGAGAATTCGAAGGGCTACCACTCCCGCGTGGTCGGCTGGATTCCAGGCCAGGCGTTGATCAGTCCAAACCTATAAGTGTCACGAAACCAACTAACGTACGTACTAACAGTCATTACTGAATGTTCGGTTGCCATCTTCATGGACCTACCATCGTCATGAATTGCTTATACCTCACTATTTCGGCGGCTTCAATCTGCAATCCATGTTTTCCATTTTTTTGGCTGAAGACGAGCATGTGAAGACACACAGACTTACCACGTCGGTTAATCCCATGAAAGCAAGCTCGAGTTTGACAGTATGAGGCGAAAATGGACTGGGACTGAATTCCTTGTCATAATTCGACAGCAGCTGCTTCTGGAGTTTGATGTCAGGCCGCTCCGTAGTCGTGTTCCCGGTGGCGTGAACGAATGATAGCGACGCAGACAGCACAATTTGCGCTAAGCAGAGCTTCCTCTGGATGTTCATCTTCTGATTCCTCATGACTTTCGATTAACCAAGAAAAATTTTCAATGAAGTGATTGGCCTTTGGGAGTTCTGTGCGCTTGTTTTTCGGACATGTACTGACGCTTTTATCCCAGTCATTTTGCATGAAACCTGCCGTAGTTTCTAGTGGCGATACTCTACGGCGTCAGTAGATGAAGTCGCTTCCATGTCGGCATGGTTACTTTGGGGAGATGTGATGTGGTTATTGTTGGAGCCATAATTTGCTATGCAAGTACTTGTGTGAAAGCAAGTTTTTAAATATTCAGTCAGGCGTGACAGACAAAGAGCGCACGGCATCCTGGTAGTGAATAATTCTAATTGAACAGAGTGAAATCAGGCGAAAAAAACAACGTCGAAACTGACGGCCGAACAACAACATAACACATATTGGTCGCACAATGACTTTATAAGAATTTGTCAATTTTTTTCCCTGATTCGTAAAGAGGGAAAGTGACGGGGCAATGACGTTGCGTTGCGTGATCGCACACAAAGCATGTAGTGAAGAGAATGTTTCAGACCTGCGGCAACGTGGTTGATCTGCTAGATTATTTTTCGCTGAAAATGTTTTGTGAGAATCACAAATAGCACTGTGGTTAAGAGTGACTGAACTTGAAAATCAGGATTTGATTTGATGAATTCTTATATGGCCATTGTGCGACCAATACCATAGCAAATCTCGCTATTTGCATCGTGCGAACAAAACCGTATCTACACGAAAAGTCGCATGAAATCTTTCAGCTACTACATTGAAAACAAAAGAGTCATCAAAATATTAAAGACGACAGTCGTGGCCAACAGGATCATATCGATGCGATAAAACAGGGCGCTGATCGTGGTGTCAATGTTATCCCCGATATTCAGATCACTCAACCGATCGCGGATCAGCTGTCGAATACCGTGCAGTTGATAGGCCTATGGTTGGATTATGGATTCTTGTGCAAAAAGAGTTACATCGAAATGGCAGAAGGTGAGAAAATTTACTACCATAGAAGCGTTTTCCATTGTAAAAGCACGCTCGGGTTTTTCAAAGTCAGCAGAAGTCTGAAAGATGTACATAACAATTTATACCGTCACATTTTGCTTGAAAAAGACGTTGAGGTCAACTTACGACGCGACGTGTTTTTTCGACATCGATAATCCAGGCAAGGTATTTTGGGATCGAGCCCCGTTTGTGGCAGTATGAGTGAAGGAACATAACCGCCGCCGCAACTTTGGTGCACAACCCAACGATCCAGAGTTCAATCAGCATGAAATAGCCTGAATTATGTAGAAACGATTGACCATTTTCGTTGTGTCAAAGAATGTTGACAAACGAACCCAGTTTCGAAAACTGTTCCGAGTTCTTTGGCAGCGTGTCAGCGACCGTTGTGAGCACGACAGACAGCGCTAGCAAAGCCGTTAATCCGATGGTTACCTGAAAGTGAAGTTTTCTGGGTCACTCAGTGGGGTTTTCTTGTTTGCCAAAATTATGAGAAATAATGCCATTGGACGTTGGGTTGGGAAACTTCCGTATCTGTCATACCCTTTCCGATCGTTCGCGGATGTGTGAGCTCGGACTAAACAGACCAATCAACGTGCAGGAGGTGATCATTGACGCTGGTATCAGCTGCGTCAGGGTGTAGAATCCTGAAAATTTTCCCAAATAACTCACAGGTTAGGTTGGGAAACTGCAAGTTTCCAAGATTTCTGCCTGCCGCACCTGATTTGCGCCTGATCGAGAAAGTGAATTCGGCCATTGATATTTTTTGTATGCCGGCTATGCCGGTCGACAGTTCGATCACCCCCACTTTGGTCACACAGTCACTGATGTACCATTCTGAATTGAATGATGTCGGTTGACAGACAAATGTGAATGTTTTTGGATGGCATGCATGGCCAACCAGGATGCGTCACTCGTTCGCACGAATTTTCCATCGGTGATTTTTCGACCACTTTTAGATTGATTTCGGCATCCGAGAATCCGAAAAACATGAACGGAACGGTACAGTTCTGCAACGGAAGAAAAAATTCAACGATTTTAGATACTTTCGAGCTGAGTGAAATCACACCTGTTTATCATATGGAAATTCACGAACGTCCAACGGGCACTGTACGGTCACCATCTCATAGGTCCACCACACCACACTCCCGTCGGGAAAAACATGCGCGACAATGTAGTCTTTGTCGATGATCTCCTTCACTTCGTTACTGTAGATTGTTTGGTCTGTTCCTGATGAAAACCGCTACCGCTTCATCTGATAAACACTCATAAAAAACAGCGGCTCACATGGGCTCGGCTGTCAGACGCGGTATCCATAACTTTTCTGCCATCACTTTCGTCCCGTAAATGCCGTTGTATTCAGCTGGATTCCATGCCAAACGTTTATCCGTCCATGTCTGTTTTTAGGAATTATAGCCTCTGGAGATTGGTTTTGAGAACGCGAGCAAAGACTAAATTTCCGTCTTACCATTGCAAGATACTGCTTGAATGTAACTGTTTCGGCGGCTTCGATCTGGAAGATCAGCGTTCTTATTCCAAAGACGGCTAGTTTACCCACATCAGACAACCAGTTGCACAGATGGCCGGCCGATTGACAAATCCGGTTTGAGCGTGACCACTTTGAGCAAAAAAAGCGAAGTGAAAAAGAGCAGAGGTCTTGTTTTGTTCCAGTGGCTCAGGCTTAGGCTGAGGCTTATTTCTGGTACCCGTTCTAAGGCACCGCTCTTTTGGACTCTGCTCATAAGACCATGCCAGGTACACGGCAGCCCTCAAGACATATGTCCTGCACTGTTCGCATTTGTGCCCTTGTGAGGTGTCACCTAAACCATCTAATTTGGCCCCATACCTTTTTTGGGGCTAGTCCCTGGCTGTCCATCTAACCGACAAGAGCAAGGGAGCCGCGGTCCTCGACTTCGGGAAGAAGCCGCTGGCGTCACGACGCGTCATGTTGCGCTGCACGTGCGCTCAAAGCACATCCACACATCTGCTCTTTTTTCTTGCTCACGGTGGTCTTGCTCATACAGGCATTGACCAATTGCCCGTCCACCATTGTATAACACGTACCACATCAGTGATTGCCATGAATGCAATCTCAAGCGTCACCGTCGGTATTTCAAACATATCCGGCGGAAATTCCTTGTCATAATCCTTCAGTAACGCTTTGTGCAGGTCTACATCGGGTCTGTCCTTGGTTGTGGAGCTGTTGGTTGTTTGTACGAGAACTGGTCTTGCACTTACGAGCACAAGTACGATTGATAACAGGACACTTTTCATCGGTAGTTTTGTGGCCAGACACCGAAACCTACTGCAAGTCTGTTTTTATCCGTAAATCCGACAAGTAGACAGTCTAATTGCATGAGTGATGTACCGCGCTATTTGACAACTGTATGTTGATTATTGCCCCCATGGAAACAACATTAGGGGATCTTGCCCACCTAATTTCCCGAATCAAACAGAGACCTTGTTTTTGCAGTGTGACGTACATCCGTGTAATCCGCTTTTATTAGTTCTAATAGAAGTGGAGGAACGCTCATTTGGGGGTTGTGCAAAATATGCTGTGCTTGTACAGCAGATCAGTGTGTTAAATAGAACGAATATGTACATGTTTTCACAATTTGTTTCTACTCTGATCAAGGTACTAGGCGAACGTACGTATTTGAATTCTGTGTTCATGCATATCAACTTGAACAAAAATATACGTTTTACACATCTGTGTAGAAAAGAGGCGATAAACGTCAATACATGCTACATTACATGGGTAGTACATCTACTTATGTGCTAGCAGTCTGAAACAGAATGCTGATCAAGAGATTGAAGACGACAGTCGTGGCCAACAGGATCACATCGATGCGATAGAACAGGGCGTTGATCGTGGTGTCAATGTTGTCTCCGATATTCAGATCATTCAATCGATCGCGGATCAGCTGTCGAATACCGTGCAGTTGATAGGCCTGGGGGAGTATGCTCCGACTTCCTATTTCAATTGAACACTGATATCAGAAAGAGCAAGATGTTTGACTATATACCAGGGAAGCATTGTCCGTCACCAATCCGTGAGTAATCGGCATGCCATTTTCCGCTGACTGCTGAACATGGTGAATGTTGATGTGAAGAATCGATCTCAACATGGACTAAAGTTTGATCAACACCTTACCACACTACGGTTCAACTGCTTGCTGTCAATGATCCAGGACAAACATTGGGGGACCGAGCAATTCTTGTGACAGTGCGAGTGCAGGAACATGATCAGAACCGAAACAGCAGTGCCCAGGGCAACCACCCACAGTTCGATCAGCATGAAGTATCCTGCGTAGATGATGAAAGAGTTGCTGAGCGCACATGCAAACAAAAATTATGACGCAGACGAGCGAACTGACCAAGTTTTGAGAATTGCTCGGAATTCTTCGGCAACGTGTCAGCAACTGTGGTTAGCACAACCGACAGAGCAAGCAGAGAGGTCAAACCGAGAGTCACCTGCGGTTATTATTAATTATTCACTGGTAGTAGTATAAATACTCGTAATGCACGAAAGAAGGCGCCTTCTGCCTCCGTACCCTTTCCGTGCGTTCCCTTGTATGTGAGCTCGGACTGAACAGACCAATCAGGGTACAAGTCGTGATCATTGAAGCTGGCACCAACTGCGTCAGAGTGTAGAAGCCTAAATGGGTGGAAGAAGGTCGGGTTGCACGAACATTAAAAGGCCGTGCCACCTTTAGGGTACCTGATTTACGCCTGATTGAGAAAGAGAACGCTGCGACCTTTAGGGAATTTTTGCCAGCAATACCGCTCTCCAGCACAAGCACATCTGCTTTGGTCACACAGTCTTGGACGAACCACTCTGCAATCATTTCCGCACCATTTATTAACATGTGTGAAAGTAGCAACCGGAATGACAAGGAAAGGAATACCCTGGTTCGTCATATTTTCACACGAGTTTGCCATCGGCGATTTTTCGACCACTTTCAGCTCGATTTCGTCCACGTGGTATCCGTGAAACATAAACGGCACGGAACAATTCTGGAAGGCAACCCCCGTCAGTACTCATTCAAGCTACTTAAGTCGAGATCTAAACTAAAGAAGGTGGTATACTTGTTTGTCATACGGGAAGTCACTCAGGTCGAACTGACACTGGATAGTCACCATCTCATAGGTGTACCACAACACCGTACCATCCGGAAACACGTGGGCCAGCAGGTGGTCGTTATCGATGATCGGCTTGATTTCGTTACTGCAACGCTTGTTCTGTTCATGCCAAGGAAACCACGGGGAGACAATTTCAACAAACCACCCAACATTGGAGCCGCTGACATGTGAGGTATCCAGAGCTTGTCAGCCTCGAATTTCACTGACTCAATACCGCTATAGTCTTTCGGATGCCAAGCCAGACGTTTGTCCACCCAACTCTTGGGTTAGAAAATTAAAATCCGTTTAGTCTTGGTTTTATTTTCAGTTCTTATGAATCAGCCGAAACTCACCATTCCAACGTAGTGTTTGAATGTAACCGTTTCGGCTGCCTCAATCTGCAAAGCGAAAGGGCACTCAGAAAGTTACTTTAGAGTTACACATGATGTAGGTCGATTGGGTTAACGGTTCAAAAAGCCATCAGTGCAGACCAACCACGTCGGTGACAGACATGAAAGCGATCTCAACGGTCACTATTGGCACTTCGTTTGGATCGGGGGTGAAATGTTTCTTGTAGTTCTCCATCAGCGCGTCATAAAGAGCTACATCTGGCCGCGACGTAGCGTTAGTGGCTTGACCAAGAACGTCTAGAACCTCAGCCAACAAGATGAGTAATGCAGCAGTTGGCATTTTTGTCAGTTTTTTTATGATGTGTTGTCGAGTGTGCGTTCTGGCAACCGATCTCAATGGCACGGAGAATACCAACAAGTGCCCAAATGGATTGTCGCGTCCGTGCGTGAGATTGGAAAAATGAGTGATATAAAAAGGATGTGCATGTGTGTTGGCATGCGTTTCTGATGTTGTTAATGTTTATGCCCATGGTTACGGTCTTTTGTTTCACTTGTTGTTTTGAGTCGGCGATTTTTATCGCTAATGTGACGCGCTCTCGACTTGGCTGGTGAATTATCTATTCGTATGCTCAGAACAGATCGGTCGCAAGGAAGGGAAACTATACTCACACGCCGTAGCACTCTGGTGTTGTCGTGCCTGATTTAGGGCGCGTGTAGTCCTACCGGTAACTGGGAACCGGGAACTAAATTTTTTTCTGTGTCCAACAGTCCAGTTCCCAGTTCTCGACATGACTACACGCGCACGGGAAACTTTTCAAAACATTTTCTGTGTAATATCTGCCATCGAGACGTGAGTGGCACAGAAATGTTTTGAAAAATTCCCAGGTCCCGGTGTGTGTGTGTAGTCATATCGGGAACTGGGAACGGTAATCTTGGACATAGAAAAAATTTGGTTCCCAGTTCCCAGTTCCCGGTATGACAACACGAGCCCTAAGAAAACGGTTTATGTGCACTCAAGAATTGGAGACATTCAATCATTTACGATAAATAAAGATGAATTATTATTATTAAACCAATGTTGCAACTTGCGAGTTAAATCCGTCATCCGCTGAACAGATAAGTATAACTGGCAATCAATAGTGGTGCGGAATAACGTGCTTTCGAGCGTCGAGTTTCAGTGACTAAGTAGTCGAACTGCCATAGACAAAGAGCATCTTGAGAATGAGATTGAACAAGCAGGTCGTGGCAAGTAGGATGATGTCGATGCGAAAGAACACCGTGTTGATCATCGCATCCGTGACTTCACCGTCTTCTATCTCTTGCAATCGTGCCTGCACGAGTTGACGGATGGCCCGTAGTTGTTGATTCTGAGAGCAGATCACATCTGTGTCTTCTTATTTTGATAAATCGACCAACACTAAAACTGTTACCAACCAGGCTGTCATCAGCCCCGCCCGACAATGGGCCGCCGAATTTGTCATTCTTTGTCCTCGTCTGCAAACATCCGATTTTTATCAAAATAACCAAATTCTTGTGCCTGCTCACTTCTTTTCTTTCAAATCTGAGAGTGCGCATAAACCTCTTTGTTTGAACTGGTGAAACATTTCAGGCATCGCGGCAGCACACCCTTGCGATGATAGTACGAATGGGCGAACATGATAATCACAGCGGTGATAGTGCCGAATGCAGTGATGTACAGCTCGACAAGCATGAAATACCCTGCAATTCAACTGTAATATTGATGCAGTCGATGAAAACTGCAGAATATAAAAATGCAAAATGTAAAGAATCGACCGAGGTGCGAGAACTGTTCCGAATTCTTTGGTAGCGAATCAGCAACGGTGCTGAGCACAACGGCCAGTGCCAACAGTGCGGTCAGACCAAGAGTAACCTATGGAAACGTAAAGGATCCTTTGTCAGCAAGCCTATCAAGATTCAAAAGGACGTTCTTTGGAATTCCACCCATTCCAACCTTTTCTCCTCTTTCTCGCACATGCGAGCTTGGACTGAATAGACCAATCAGAGTGATCAACGTTATCATCGTTGCGGGGATAGTTTGTGTGAGTAGATAGAAACCTGACAATAACATTGGAATAACAACCTGGGTATATCATCGGGCTATCTTTACATTTTATGCAGTTAACCATGGAATAATTTGTGTGTTATATGGACCTGGTTTGCGTTGTATCTTGAAGGTGAGCGTCGCAAATTCTATTTGTCGTGCATTTTCGTTCGTGGTCAGTTTCAAATCCCGAATCGCCAACACGCAATCATGGATGATCCATTATGAAAAAGTATGAGAAAATTTAACAAAATTGCTTCCATGAAAGCAAAGAGAAATCCGGTCCGGTGCCTGGATTTGTTGCGTTCTCGCACGATCCCATGAGATTCGACTTTGGCACCGCTATCATCTTGACGTCCTTCTTTGTTCGTGTCAGGAACATGAAGCGCACAGTGCACATCTGATGTGTAGCAAGCTTTGAGCTCTATGCATGAGCAGTGAACTACAGACGGGCTCCTCAGCGACGAGGTAAACGCAAAGAGTTGCATGATATAGGTTTACAGTGCCCAATGCGTAAGGTAACCTGATGGTCATATGGGAACTGGGATACATCCAAACTGCATTGTATGGTGACCAGTTGGTAGCCGTACCAATACACTTGACCGCTGGATGATATGATCGCCTCCATGTCATCTGGGTCCACAATGTCTAGCTGGCTGTTTCTGGAGATATGTAGTTCTTTCTTTTTCAAAACTGGAGCACAAAAAGCGAATATAATTACAACTAGCATACATGTTTGGGCTGGCCAGTTTGGGCATCCAAATTTCGTTGGCGGGAAGTCTCAATCTCTTGAGACCACTGTACTGCTCCGGATTCCAAGCCAGCCTCGCATCTGTCCATTTCTGGGTGAATAAGAATTGTTTTTAGCGCACCGCCTGCCCACTTTCGAATATACTGCACGAACCGTGCGGCAATTCCAACCAACTCACACTTACCATTGTAATGTACTGCTTCAGCGCAACAGTTTCAGCCTTTTCAGTCTGGAAAGACGAAGGGAGCAGATCAGCCATGAAACGTCTGAGCGTAGGATGCGATCAAATGAAAATCAAATTCTGCTGAACAAATTTTGCTTTTATCTGATCAATCAGCTGTATAGCGCAATTCCGCCAAGAATATTTAGCTGTGGGCTGTGGCCACGATGCACGATGGTTATGCTGTTTTGTGGAACCCACAAAACTTGAGCCTTGAGGGCTTGAGGTCAACATGTCGACAGGGGTCGTCATTGAGCCCAACGCAGAAATATCGCCGTGTGATCAGATAAAAGCAGAATTTGTTTAGCAGAATATGACTATCCGACTTGGGTGACCAGATCAAAGAAGGAATTAGTTTCGCCAAGTTTGGTTATTCCGCTGTTACCACTGATCACCATTTTCCGCTTTCTGCTATAGCTTGATCTTTGCCGATGGCCCCCGACTAACCACATCTGTGATGCCCACGACAGCTATTTCGATGGTCACTGTGGTGGCGTTAAATGGGTCGGGTTGGAATTTGCGACTGTAGTTCTGCATCAGGTTATGGTACAGATCGATGTCGGGCCGCGCACTCCCAGCGCTCAGTTGAAAGACAGCAGTTGCGAAAAGCACTGATAGAAGTACCATTTCCATTTCGTGATTTCGTGGATCGTCTAATTTTACTACTATGTCACGATGTCAACAGTATAATGGACCAATTGAAAAAGTCAGCCACGTACGTACAATCCGCACATAAAAATATAGGAGTCAGAGACACGCCAGACACGGGGATGTTTTCACGCACACGGTGTGAAAATAACAGCTGGTGTATGCTTGTTTTTTGGTTTGCTCCATTGTTTGCATGAGCGGTATTCATGGTATCCCCTGATGCGTAAAAATTACTGAGAGGCCGAGGGCATGAGAGCCTTTCGATTAAAGCTCAGATGTCAAGCTTTGTTTTGTCGCAGGTTTATCATAACAATGCAATGTAACGTATAATACAATGTTTGATAGAAGCTTTGATAGGGCAGTATTCTGAGTGCGTTTGATCACACAAGCATTCTTGCTCAAAGTTTCACTGGTGGTGCTCTAACACTATCAAAATGCAACGGAACTGCAGAAAAGAAGTGTACAGATCACAGTTCATTAGGAATACTGTACAAGGGACGGCGATTCATAGTCCGCTCGTGACATAATCTCATAATCATAATATCCATCTTTTGAAACTGCCCAATTCAATCAGTGGTATGCCGCTATTTGTTCGGTTCTGAAATGAGCGTGCAACAGGAATAATGAACAGAGAGTCATGAACAAGAAAGACACGGTGCAACAGCTGACATATGAATATCCAAAAACAGCTGTTTTAGTAAAAATTGTATTTATCATCATTAACACGTCAAATCCGACCAACCGATCTGCACTCTCCCCTGTTTTCATCGCAATACGACTGTGGCGGACAACAGTGTAATCCATCCTTGCAGCACACGCCATGCGGGTACGGGCAGCACAGGCCGACGGGCAAAGAATCGTCACTGTTATCGGCTGCCGTTCTGGTCTCTCTGACGCGTAGTTCTGAATCTGCTCGTTCCTCAATTGATTCCGAGCTGCTGACCAGCGCCATTGGACAACACGGTTCGTGGCGAGCGCACTTCGGTTGGCAAACTGCCAAAATGGGTGTGGTGGTTGTGGTCGGCAACACGGTGCTCGTCGGTGATGTTGTAGTCGGCGAAACGGTGCTGGTGCGTTTGTGATGATGTCGACGGGCGGACGTGAGTGACGTGGCGTTGAGAATCTGCAAATGTTCTTGGATTTAGGTGGTATTCAAGACCCAATGTCATTTGGGGCGTGGAAAGTTCTGAACGTGATTGAACTGAACCGACAAACCTCAAAGCCCCAAGAAACCGTAACCTTTATGCAGACGGTGGCGCCCAGCTGTGTGTTGCACGTAAAGCCGCGCGGACAACATGATTCACGATCGGCGCAACAGATCGCGTCTTCCCGATCGCAACATCTGGCAACACCATCGATGCCTTGACAGCACGTAGAACTGATGGGACACGACCAACGAGTGCATCCGTGGGATGCGAACACTTGAACGATGCAGAACACAAGGACGATACCTGACATGTACTGGACTTTGTTTTAGCTTCAGATTTATCACATTGGGGTCAGATTGTCTCTGTTGAAACGCCCCATGTAAATAAAAACGCTGCGTACATCTTGGGTACGCAACATCTTTCTTACGCATCAGGCATCGCTGTGCTGGTTTTCTCCGAGTTGCGTCGCAAAATTGACAAAATAATATTGAGCATACCTGTCGCCACATTCTCCATTCGCAGAATCATTCTCACAATTCAACCAATAAATCGTCGGTAAAGGTTGTAATCAATGATCTAATCTCAAGAAGTTGATCAAGAACAATACAGATAATGTTCCCACTTTGAGTTTACCATCTATGTGTGTACGTGGGCGCTTTGCCATATGACTGCCTGATGATGTTTTCCGCCTTGACGGTTCAATCTTCAGTCAGTTACTGATAAAAAGTACACCATGCCCCTCTTTAGGTCATTATGCAGTGATCTCGTTCTGAGATTCTGCCGTCACTAAACTTCATGACAGCCTCGGTCCGGTACAGTGTAGTTCCGATTCACAAAATCGAGCTCAACGCCCCGTTCTGAAAGCCGAGACCTCACCAGCCTGTTCTGGAATATTCTCAGGCCCGGGTAGGTTGAACAATGTTAGTCGATCAATCGCTTGACCAGAGCGAACTAACCCAGATCTGAGCAAACCAAGTCGATCACCCACTTTATCCAACTGAACTCGTGCGACGACATCAGATAATGTTTATGAGCGTTTGTTTGTGGAATGTACTGGAAGGCGAAGGAGCAACAGCGGGAATTATTCCGACGTGTTTCTTATCAGTAAGACAGTATCATTCCAGCATCATGTGGTAATAAGTTCTGGCAATCTCAGTTTATGGGGCGAAGCATGAGGTTAACGATTTAACACAACGACGTGCGCCTGTGTTGTAAACCCAATCAAACCAAGTGAAAGTAAGAGCACAGTTAAAAAAACACCAAGAAGCAGCTTGGAGCGCAAGAAACTGCCACATTATCGGTTTGCGACACTAAAACATGAGGAACTTGGTAACTGGAACGTGATTAGGAACATCAGCAAAAAAGATTATCGTAAACGAGAAGCGTTGTTTGAGAAGCGTATCGTTCACCCATTATACAAGGTAAGGTCATAAAAGTCTGTCAGCTGGTCCAGGAACGAGTAGAGCGGCATCAGGCGTTCCCAGTCTTCACCGTAACAGACGTTGAGTCAAGTTGCCAACAGTTTCAGTGACGTTTCTAGCTAGGAACGGGTTTTTCTTAGGTTCAGTCGACGGTGTTTCCAATCTCATTTTTAGCAGAATGATTGTGTAGGTCGCGATCAGACTCAGTATCTGAACAAGTGAATGAGGTGAAAAGTGACATTTCGACTTTTTCAAAACATTCACCGTGATCAAAGTGCTGCGCGTGATGAGAATGGCGCGCCAGATCGACAGACCCCACATGCGATGCGAGTTGTAGAGCAGGAAGAACTGGTCAATCTGAAACGGCCACAGTAGTTGTGAAGTGATGATAAAAAGAGTGCATAAATGGTTAACGTTACTCGCCGTTGCGATGTATTGCTTGGAGATGACGGCCGGGTCTGTGTCGAGAACCGTGTCCACGATTTTGATACTCTTCAACAAGATAATAAAGTTAAAAATGAACGATAAACATTACGTTTAGGAACGGACCTGTTCATTCGTGCGGAATGCGGTGATGCATAAGATGCAGACGCACACGAATGCGACCGTGATTTGGATCATTGCCCAACCGAGTCGGAACCAGATGCCAACGTAGCCGAGGTGGATGTCATGAGCACTCAACGGGGCTCCGTCTTCGCCGACTTCCTGAGTAAAAAATAAACAGTAAAATAAATAAAATAAATAATTCACATAAAATAAACAGACTGATAATGATCCGATCTTGGGACAGGAGTGGCTGGTGCAAACAAACATTTGACAACTTCAGAACAACTCACCGCAACTTTGGTCATACTGGTCGCCTGGGTGACGAAGAAAATCGAGAAGCACACGCTCATGACTGTCCAGGCCAAAGTGAACGGGATGAACCATTGGAATAGATCGTACACGTCGCTCATGGCCTCTGTTGGAATATTTCTTATTGACTATAAGTTTGATTAAAATCATCATCGATTTAGAGGCAAGCCTGTACCTGACAACAATTTGTAATAATCAAAATATTCCATGAGCGATCGTTTCTGCAGTTCCATATCCCTGAGCAAGGTCTTTCGCAGCTGCCGGAACCAACTCGACATCAACTGGGTCGTGTTCATGTAGTAGACGAACGGCATCAGGTTCCAGATGGTCAACATCGGCGTGATCAATGGAGAGACGATTTGGAGAATTCCTGAGAAAAATTTTTTCACATGTTTCTTGGATTATGCTTGTCATTCAGAGACCAATGTGGTGATTTTTTACCGCCAGCGCCGAAGAATTTATACTCTTCGGTCAGCCAAATCTCAATCAATCGTCCCGGTATGAGCACGCAGCAGGAAACGACGCACAACATGAGAATACGACGATTGTATACTTGCACGTCAGCGGGATGGCCGAGGATTTGCGACATTTTGAGGTCGACCACTGCCAATTTGCTGATCAGTTTTCGATGGTAGTTGGCTTGCAGACAGAAGAGCACTTGTTGACCGACGTTAATGATTGGCTTCGCACCGGTGATCACCCAGCACACCTGCCTCATCAACAAATTAATCAATGAAATGAATAATTAACTAATCAAAGGCACATTATACATACGTCAATGTCTGAATGTCCCTCACCGTTTCGGCATGCAGCAATCCAAACATTCCCAACAGTTCCCCCATCGCGCCCACGTTCATGTAGGCCAAGTAGCCGTTCAGCGTAAAACTGACCAGAAAGATGATCAACGCCGTAAAACCATCGCTGGTCTGGAAAATTACACAATTATAGCTGTAGTGACGTTGAGCTAAAAAAATGCCTTTTTGAAGAAAGGACATGCATACCAAGTGACTATTCTGATTTTCCAGTGACGCGTTGAGGTGACACGGAAAATAGGATCCGAACTGCATCACACGATACGTTAGACGAAGACGAGTGACCAAGTTTGGCTAAATAAAAGTGCTTTATTGTCAAAAATGGCAAATTTTGCAAAATTCATCCCACCTCGATTTGGGCTGCATCACTGTCAGCGACTGGCTTCAATAAATCCGGCTGTCGTTTCCTGACGGCCACAATATTGGGCGTGTTTGCCAGACTGCTCGTGGTGGTGTCAGGTGCCAGACGATTGTTGTTGCGTCGATGCAAAACGCGTGACTCCGGCCGTTGATTCGTATGGTTGAGCAAAGTGTGCAGCTCCAAATCGGCCGCGTCTGATTCGGTAGCCATTTTTTGCTAAATTTCTTGATTTTTTTGCCAGTGGCACTTTTTTCATCAAAGCCGTTGACAAAACATTGCAAAACATTACAAAGCAATTACAATTACAAATAAAGGCCCAGCCAAGCACATTGGTAACTGATTGTATACTCGGGCGGTGTCCCCTGTTGTCAGGTAACAAGTAATGCCGCGGCTGATTATGTACAATGCTGGGGATATGGGACTGCAAATGCTGTGGCAAATAAAGTGTAGGCACGTACTGTAATTGTGGTGTGGCGGTGCTTTTACTGGTGTTTATTAGCTTCATGTGCCAAGTATAGTGGGCTGCAGGAAAATTTTGGCAATATCAGCGAAAGTCGCAATGCAGTTGGGCTCCCCACAAGGATCTGCTAGTGTGTGTTACACATTCATAATGTACCAATTGTCATTATTTCAATTTAGCATTGAACTGTTTTATGACACCGTTCCGAAAGAAATAAGCGAATGCAGACACACGCTGCACTATGGGTGGAATTTTTGAAACGGTGCAAACGTCAGTTGGGCGTAAAGGTCGGTGTAAAGTTCGGTCGAAAACTCGGTCGGCGTAGCTCGGTGTAAACGTGAAACATTACCTGTTATTAACATGGAATGTTTCAAGTTTACACCGAGGTCTATCACACTGAGCTGTCGATCGAGCTTTCCACCGACCTTTACACCCAACTGACCTTTACACCGTTTCGAAAATATCACCCTATGCACCAAAGACCAAATAGTTATCCAGGACCTCGCGCCATAATTTTCTTTCCTAGCGAGTCTTTCTTTTCTTTTCCAGTGATTTTCACGCCATTTGAACAGTTTCCACTACAACGTAATGTCCCGAATATCCAGAAAATCTGACAACAAACAAACACTTGAATGCACACAGGAGCTTGGAGAAAAGAAACTAGACAAGATAAGGGTGTGTCAGATATCGCTAATTCATAGAAGCACCCAAAGAAAAGTTCATCTGTAGCAAGAACAACGTATACATCGGGCAATAAAAGCAATAAATCAACTCTTGAATTTAATAATGCTTGTCAAAAAAATATAACATTCCGAAAACGAGAAAAACATCAATAACTTTCTTCATATTTACAAAGAAAGAAAAACAATAAATACGCCACACTTGGACGTTTAATATGAGTATTTATCAAATTGAGCGCTATTCCTCCCAATCGGGATTGAATCTCGGGGGCCATTCGGGGAAGTTGGTTTGTCTGATGAACTTAACAGGTGCATAGTGCGGTTGAGGGACCGGTTCACGTCGGTACGGCTGGGGCATAACGTGCATACCGCCGTAGTATTCGGTCGTGACCTGGGCAAGACCGATTCGAATTTTGTTTCGGTTTTGCAAAATTATGTACATAGCTTGGGGGCAACCGCGGCAACGTCATTGATAATCGGCACAATGACTAAGGGTGATATTTTCGAAACGATGTAAAGGTCAGTTGGGTGTAAAGGTCGGTGGAAAGCTCGGTCGACAGCTCAGTGTGAAAGACCTCGGTGTAAACTTGAAACATTTCACGTTAATAACAGGCAATGTTTCACGTTTACACCGAGCTACGCCGACCGAGCTTTCGACCGAACTTTACACCGACCTTTACGCCCAACTGACCTGTACACCGTTTCGAAAATTCCACCCAAAGGTATTGGAAAGCGATAAGTCACTGATACAGTACCCGCTTGAAACATCACCATGGGCCCATATTAGACCGATAGACTACGAAACTCGACCAACCTGACTTGGGTCGATATAAGTGACGTGTACATTCTGAGCATCCGGCATGTGCACGCCACCAGCTGAGATTTGTGGTGCCGCCGATTGAGGCGCACCCGTGCCGGGAAACGGTTGTGGCGCGTAGACGTTGCGCGTTTGTGTCACCTCAGTGAATCGTGCCTGGGTCTGTTGTGGACTGTATGGTTGGGGCACGTCCACTCGCGGTGATAGTTGGGCTGCTGTAATAAGACTGATCAGATTTGTGCACTAACTACCTAAGTAGGCCACCATCCCCCTGAACCACAAACCTGCAACCGGCTGTTGAGCGTAGAACGCCTCATGGGGCGCCATGCCACGTGGACTGAGATTCTGTATCACCGGTGGTGCGTCCACGTGTCGGGGGCTGGTGCCACCCTGGTGTCCGCCCGCATACGGCATTGGGCTGCACTGTTTCTCGTAGAATTGCTGGTGCTCTGGGCTTGTCATCACCTCGAGTGGGACCGGAGACGGGGCTGAAATGGAAAGCGTTGTGGTAGATCATGAGTGTGATTGCCTCATTCAAGGTGCGCCAAGTCATCATCAGTAGCCATCGCCCAGAAATGAGAATTGACTGTCTCTGTACCTTTCTGTGGAGCAGGAGCGTAGCTCGTGCCAAAACCGGCCAAAGGCGATGCCGGAGCTTCTGCTGCCGGTCGTGGACTGAATTGTTGATGTTGTCGGGGACTGAAACATCACATCAAATAGATTACACAAAAGTTACAATCACATTACATTACAGTATAATGTTACACGAACCTGGTTTGTTGTCCGCCTGCTTTAAACGGTCGCGGACTGGATGTGACCGGGTCAACGTGCTCCTGTCCCGTGGTCCGTAGTCTCCAAGAGGGCACAAAAGCCGGTGATAGTTGAGTGTCGGCTTGTACTGCTGCAAATGAAAAAAGTGATAGAACACTGGCGTTTTAGGATTTTTTAAATTCAAAAAAAATTCAAGACCGCGACAGTATTCGAACCACTGGGTAATTGATTGAACCACTGCGCTACACGCGCGTGTGAAAACTAACCATGGCTGACAACTGGCTGATGCTGTGTCGTTTGGTGGTATTCGTTGAACTGACGTTGTTGCGGGGAGAGGGGCGTGGGGGAAACGGGACGGTCGGGTAGCAGATGGTGGGGCTGAACATAAATTATCGATTTGGACATTTGTGCGTATGCAGTATAGTCCGTCCACCAGCTCATGGCACTTTGTGTTGCTGCTGGCTTGTTCGTTCCCTTCCTCCACGTTATAAATAAATATAACGAAATAAAATAAATAAATAAATAAAATAAATAAAATATAATAAATAACAAATAAAATATAACAAATAAAATAAATAAATAAAATATAATGAAAGAGAAATTGAGTGTGACCGATTTTGCAAAAAAAACTAAAAAATAATAAAATGTGTCGAAAAAGATTGAATGCTATCAAATTTAAAATTTAATTAAATTAAAATCGATAAAACACGTCGATTTCATAAAAACCACAATTTAGGATCAAAAATAATTTTTTTCGGAAACTCAAGTTCTCTTTCATTAGAACGTGGAGGAAGGGAACAAGTCGGCCTGCAGCATCACAAAGTGACATGAGCTGATGGACGGGACTATACATCGACGGAAATTTCAGCCACCAACGTTAGTATTGATCTCGGTGGTCGTAGTGTCAACAAACAGCTGTTTGGGAGTCTCCTGCTCCTGACAAATTCGCGGCACATTATTTTGGTCAGCTCGCTGTTGTTGCTGAAACGTACAAATCACAGTTTGGTTAATATTCGTCATAAAAGATCACCTTGTAGGTGTGTGGTGATGTGCTGCCAGCAATGGGCATGATAACAAGGAGGAAGCATAGTATTTCCCAACTGACCGCTTTCATCTGCTGTTGTTCCTTCCAGTGCGGCACCTTATCAGCGACGGTCATCACTTTCATTTGCGGCACCACAGATGTGTTCGGTGGGTGTTGTTGTCCTTGTAGCTCACCTGCGTTATACGGTGCCCAACTGGCACGTTGTGGACCGTGACCTGAATTAGTTATTGAGATTCATTGAGTTCTACTACCAAGTAGTTTGCTCACGCGCACGGCACTAATATTTCTTTTTCTTCAAACTGTACCCACCAGCGTCCCGATTCCAACTGGCCCAAGTCTGTTGTATCTGCGATGCGCTTGTTTGCGTAATCCAACTGTCAGCACCGGCCAATGCAAACCGCTTCGGTTGATATCGGAATCGACCGTGACCCGCACTAGGCGGCGGCCATTGGGGGTCCTCCACCCGGCCTAGTTGGCTGCCTGAAAAGGGTATGGGGTCGTGTTAGGCCTAGGCTTTCACTGATTAAGCTTTTAAGGCATCGACTGTCAGCGCTGTAGGCTCGAGTTTGTAGGCGCAGGCTGCGGGTATGGTGAGTTGGTCTTAAGAAAATGTTTTGCTGTAGTTTTGGCGACTGTCAGCGCTGTAGGCTCGAGTTTGTAGGCGCAGGCTGCGGGTATGGTGAGTTGGTCTTAACAAAATGTTTTGCTGTAGTTTTGGAAGTTTGGTTGGTGAGCGTTGAGGACAGGAAGGTAAAGTGAAAAGTTGAAGCCCATCGGATGGACGCGAAAAGCGACAGAAAAGGGAGAAATTTTAGAAGTTTGCTGTGCTTTTGGCCCTACGGCAGCACTAATGCTGATAGACGGACAGTGTCACTCACGAGAAACGATACCTAAAAATCTACATTCCGTCACAAACTGTCGTGAATGCAGATCGCTTTCTGGGCCAATTTCGGAGAACGTGGATAGACCTTGATTAGAAAAAAACGATCATTTCCCCCAAGTAGGAGCAGCAACCAACCACCGAGAACCGAGTTGCATGCGTCAGTCATCATAACATCGTGCAACATTTGCTATTTGCAATAAAATCGTTTGCCTGATTTGACAAAACAACAATTATAGTTGTGTGAAATGCTGCTGCTTTCAGATTTCGCAAAAAACTTCTAAAACAAAGACGATCACTGCACAACATCACCCACCAATGATTCTGCGTTGTGGCATGGCACCCTGTCGGTCATTGGCTGGCGCCCAATCTGTCACCTGATTGGCGGCAACCGGCACCACAGGGGCTACAATTGGCGGTTGAACAGTGGGTGCTGCCAGGACCGGGGTCGGGTCGACGGTCCAGGGTGGTGACATGGGAGCTGCAACGGAAAGATTTCTGACTAAAATGGTGACATGATGAATAATTGTGGGCAAAATTTCCATGATAATGAAGAAACAAGGTTCCTTTGAGTGGGGTCTTCAAGATAACGAACCGGCGACTGGTTTTGGCGGCTCAACAGTGGGCCGGGGTAAAGGAGCTTCGGCGGCAGGTGCTTTCGGCCGTTTGGCTGTTTCACTGGCTGGTAGCGCAACTGCAAAATGAAAGTTTTATGTCTTTTTGGCCGACCTTTAATAAATCGCTCGTCTGGCATTTCATATGCACTTTCTTAAGGTTCTGGAACCCCAGAGAGCTGAATAATGGTCATTTCCTTTTTTGATCGAAATAAAGCGTCTGGTCTACTAAATACCCAGCTGGTCCAAGTGGTGTACAATACAGTACGTGGCTTTCATGAGAAGGTACCCAGTTTGCGTGCAAATAGAACAATGTGATGACAGGAAACAAAAGATATACTGAGGATTGTACAAGTTTTTCTCACCTGGAATTTTGATAGGCGCGGCAGCTGCGGTTTTAGGAGCTGAAGCTGGAGGGGTGGGCTGTTTCGGTGATTTAGGCGATGCGGGAGCCTGCAAACGCTGCTGTTTGGACTGTGTGCAGGAAAAATATAGGGGCATTGTCCATTTCCTTACCTTGTACACCTCTTTCGGAACTTGTCCGCCAATTGCTTCTCCGTCAAGCTGCTCCACGGCGACATGCTCTTTCTGAAAGAAAACACAAGTCAACAAGTTTCTGATACAAAAGTGCATAAAAAACAAAATGATAAAAATAAAAAAAAGCTGGGTGAAAGACCGGCAAGATAAGATCTGGTTCCTGCAATGAGACGCCAGCTTCAATGACTGCACTTTCAAAGGCCAAATTTGCTTCCTAAAACAGGGAATAACCTGAGTGAACACAAAACTGGGGCATGATTATCGAGAAATCGTCAATAAGTAATAAATACGAGAGATCAATTGACCTCAAAGATAAAGTCGGATCCGTGGACTGATGTTTCCGCCTCTATGTAAATGTTGTGGTCTGTCGTAGATACTTTTTCCTGAAAAACCAAACAGGGTAAGAATGCAATAAAAATGTAAATCATAAACAGCGGGGGGAGTGAACTATAACCTCGAAAACAAAAGCAAAAACAAAAAGTAAACACCTGTTCCTGAACAACCACGTCCGGTTTTTGCTGTGTGATTTCAGTTTCCGTGTTCATCAATCGCAGTGACCCGCCTTGACGAACAGGCAACGGAGAACCGACTTCCTACACGAAGTTCGGCTTTTAGTACAAAAGTTAGTGGTGAAAAGGGCAGGGGGACTCACAACAACAACAAAAAACAGAAACATAAAAAGGTGTGCTTGAAAAATAAGAGAAGAACAAAATCATCAATAAAAACAGAAAACAATCACAAACTTCTTCCTCCTCTTCTTCAGGTTTCTGTTTCTTCTTTCTCGGCGGAGGAGCGGGTGTGGCGGGCTCAGCCGGTTGCGTTGCGGCCATTTGCGCAGCTGTATCAACAGGACTTGATTCCGTGCGCTCGGGCACCGGGGACGTCGGTCCGGGCGTGGTCTCTAGAAGGAAGCCAGTCGTGATGTGAAAGTTCAGCAGACGTTTTTCTTATATTTATAGGTTCTTCTTACCGATATATCACGGCAACAGGGGATATGCAAGGGATGCAAAAAGTAAGCAAGTCAGAATGGTTCTGCTAGGATCACTCAGGATGGTTGAAAAGCCGCAATTTCTATCGAATTTCGAATGAACTTTGAATACCATTAACAACCGATACCAAATTTAAAAACTATCAAGCTAGCCAATAAAGTAACCAACCTGTGATGACCTCTTTAGCCTCAAACGGCAACGTAGTGTCGGGCGAAATTCGCCCAGCCTCGTCAGTAACGGCGGCACCTTTGGTGATCTCGTGAGGCGCCTCGTCAACTGGGGACGACTCGGTACGATCCACGGGCACAACAGCAGCTGCGGGTTCTTGGGCTGGGGTGGGCACTGTGAGGATATCAAATTGAAAATGATGATTCCCAGATGCGAATACCGGCAAAGTTCACTGGGTGCTGTCTTGTGGACGTGCTTTGCACAAAAGATGATAGATCAATAACGATACGATTTAGCCTTGTGGGCACGCATTGCGTTAGATCTGTGGATGCAGTTTCGGCTCATAATGCCCGACTGCAATGGCGCAATGCAATGCGATGCAACTGCGAAACTGCATCCACAGATCTAACGCAATGCGTGCCCACAAGGCTAAATCGTAGCGAATACCGGCACTAACGACGTAATGTTGCGTTATTGATTTGTCCAGGGTAAAGATAAAAGTCAAACAATCAATCAAACGAATTTTGGTGTAATGAGAATAAGAGAATCACAACCTTTAGTTTCCCCCTTTGCAGGAGCAGCAAACGAGGGCATTGTGGCCAGATAGTCTCGATAGAGCCACTTGGCCGATGTTTCAGCCTCTATCGACTTGGCTGCTTGCATCTTTGGCAACAAGGCAAGGTAACTGTCGTAGCTGAGCGGTTGTGCAGAGGGCGCGGCTGAAGATTTGCGTGCCATAAAAATAAGAAATCAAACAAGACAAGTTAGTGACCAATTACCGTCTGGTGCGGCTCCCTCGGGGATCATGAAATGCGGCATACAGGCCAGATAAGCGTCGTAGGAGGCAAGTAGTTCAACTGGTTGCGATTCCTCGACCTAAAGGTTAGAAAAGTAAAACTACAAGATTGCAACACGAACAAAATGCTTCAAAGTTACCAAACGCACCGCTTCACTCTTCTGCACCTTTGGCATCATGGCAAGATAGGCACCGTAGCTGGATGGGGGTCGGTCCGGCGTCTGTGGTGACTCCGTTCGCTTTTCACTCATGATTTTCTGCACTTTTGGCAAGGTTGCCAAGTAGAGGGCGTAGGCCGCATCGGCACCAACTGATTTATCGGTGTCCACCGGACTGGACTCCGTGCGTTCGGGCACCGGGGACAACGGACCAGGGGTGGTCTCTGCAATAAACTAACGTGCCTCTTGAAAAAATCTTACAAATAAATTTTTCAAATGCCAAAAATGTTAGTTGTTTAGTCGACCAACTTCCGTGATGCTGACGAGACGCGATTCAAAAGAACAGTGATGACCCACCTCTGATGAGCTCCTTGGCCACAAAATGTAGTTCTGTATCAGGCGAAATTCGCCCAGCCTCGTCAATAACGGCTGCACCATCGGTGACCACTTGAGGAGCCTCGTCAACTGGGGAGGACTCGGTTCTGTCAGGCGGTTTGGCTGCCTCAACATTCGCTTCGCCTCCTGCCGGCCTTTGTGCCTCTTGTGCTGCTGGTACCACCGGCAAGGGCTCGCCTGGCGCATGCATGACTCCGGTCTGCATGTACGAAAAATTCAGGTTTACAGCGCGTTAACGGATAAGTTTGATTGCAGTACGTTTCACACGAAAAACTCGAATGTCGTTGCACCTGTTTCTGTGGATCCGGAGTCTTTCTCTTCTTTTTGTCTTCCTTCGATTTCGATCGTTCTTTTGACGCCGGCCGTTTAGGCTTCTTCTCTTTCTTTTCCTTCTCCACCTGCAATGAATTGTATTGTTTTGAAATTTCAGAAAAATTACTGTCGTTTTGAGTTTAATGGACAGAAAACACCGCAATTACGAACAGAATAAACAATATTGCAAATTGTGTTGTTTACTTTTGATCTCAAAGCAAAATGACCGGTCCCTCTCAAGCCATACTGTACCTCCCTCTCCACTCAATAGAACAAAACGAACACTTCAGATTCAGGTTAGAACAGGTTTAGCACGCTACGGTGTCACCGGTAAACTTTTTTCGTCATGAACATAATCTGCGCAATGACTTTCAAATGTCGACAGGGTTAAGGCTCTGTAACACAAACAAAAGACACCGGCAGTCAAGTAAAAGCTATGAAAACATTTTTTGAAGCTTGGAAAGCACGTTGGCTATTCTGTTGTTCACACACTGCGAAAGTCAGTTCCGGAGACCAAAGGTTCATCGTTGAGAGTTTTGACTTGCACGGGAACAAGTGTACCCGAAGACCCAGAAGGAGAAAGTTTTGGGAAAAGCCTTAAAAGTGTGGCGTTTCTTCAATGTGACTTTCCGAAAACAGAAGTTCTCAAAGGTGTGCTGGTTCCGTGCTCTTTCTTCTGCTTGAGCTTGACCATTGTGAGCGTTAGCTTTCGTTACGCGTAAGCGTTTCAGAAGGTATATGTACATACATTAGTTTTGGTACCTCGTAACAGACATGTCGCGGGGAACCAGAACTTTGAAAAAGCAGAACACGCTTTTTAGAAGCTTCGGGCTGTCAAAGAAGCGCCAGTCGCAAGTTGCTGAACAAAGTGCAGCGTAATTCGCGGCAAGTTTCTCTCAACACACAGCGTTTGTACATTCAAAAAATGCAGTGAGGAGTGCGTTTTTCACTACGATGGCTTACACGGCTCGTGAACAGACCAGAGTTGTGCACTAAATAGACAGTTTTATGTACGGCCATCTCCAATCGTGCAATGTTGTAAAACACGGATGGGGATAACAAAGACTAGAGGGCACCAAATAGTTTTGGTGAAATTGGAGTTTTGGTTCTACGATGACGATTTCCCCAATTTCGGAACCCTTCTAGATCGAAACTCAAAGAGAACAAATCTATCCCTTTCCTTATGGGCGTCTCAAAGAAGCAATAGCAGACCAAAAACTGCACAACAGAACGAACCAGTATGCAAGGTTTGGGTATGAAAAATAGCGGTAAATGCCAGACTTCTAATCCGAGCTGAAAAACAATGACAAAAGAGGCCACTAAAGCTGCCAATTATACCTGGCCAAATGAGGAACGAAAGACAGCGCGAGGTTTGAGTAATTTAGAACCTGGGGAGAGGACCAAAACGATGTGGGGCCACAATGCCTGTGTCACTAGATCACAACAAAACCAATGGCGTGAAGGCCGAACGCAGAAATTCTGGAACACAAATGGTATCGTCTTCTCTGGTAGAGTGGGCAGTGTTCCAGAAAATGGAAGTCTTTCGCGACGTTGCACTTTGAACCATTGTTTGGCGCAGAGCGCATTGCAGAAAGCTCAACACACGGTCGCATTTTAGCGCACTCGCAGTGCTCTTGACACTGCATGTATTTTACCAATCACTCACTGATGTGTTGATGTTTCACAGATAATGCCACAACGGAAACCGACAATAGAACGCAAACCCGTCTCCAACTCCGATATCCATATTGCCAAGACATTTTGACTAAATTCAACCAATAGCCACGATGAAACATCACCTGTTCAGGCTGTCCACCATCCAGTAACAGTTCGGCAGCCTCCAATATGGCGGAAGCTCGTTGTTCTGCTTTGTCCAAGCTGCAATCGACGCTGATTTCAGCCATGTGCTCTGCCTCTGCTGGTTGGGCGGCACTGCTGGCGGCTGCGTCTGGCTTGGCTTCGGCCCTTGCGGCTGAAACAATTCCTGACTGAATAGTTTTCAAAGGTCATGTAAGATAAATACGTTAGTTACAGCCCAAATTTCTAACAGCACCACCAAATACTAATACCAGGGTTTAAACGGGATCGCAAATTCGGGATTCGGATGGAGGCTAAGCTCATGAATTTTCGGGATCGAGATCCGGGATCGGGATTGCTTGTGTGCTTTCAGGAAATACATAATTTCCTCACTGTAAATGTCTGCGTATGCTCACCTTCATGTTCATGTCGGAAAACGAAGGATTAACATATGCTTTGACTGTTGGCCAAACTGCCGATGGTGTGCAAGCGGATCAGTTCTCAGTCGAGTCTCGTGCCACTATTTTACCAACCTTCATCACTTGTCTTCCCATCAGCCTTTTGCTTCTTCAGCGCCTTCTCCTCCACCTTTGTCTTCGCGGCGCTGGCCAGTTCGCGCGCTTGTGCTTGACGCGACGTCACTTTGGCACCGAATTTGCCCAGCGATTCCCTGATATGGCAAGGCGGGACTTGTGCATTGGTGTGGATTATCTCTATACTGTATATGGACTATGGACATAGTATCGGAACGTTTTCGCAACGTATACTTGGATTTGAATTTAGATGTGTAACACTGCAATTCACATCCATCACGCCACGACAGCGTACGAAACCCACACATATAGTCCAACCACGAACTCATGAGACGACTTTCTTTGAAGTTGACTTGTACGGATCCAATATAAATGTTCCGGTTCCACGTATTTGGAAAACGAAAGAAAGGGAAGCGCACGTATTTTTTTAAAAACACGCTCTCCGCCTCGGTGCCCAGATTTCCTTTTGACTCCCAAAACATTTGTGTGTTGAACAACGGCGCTGTTCGCGTAAGCACGCAACAAATTGAGCTCAGTCAGCTGGAACTTGTCATCATCTCTCTCCGCACAATCTCCTTCTTTTGTTTGCGAAAACACGTGTAACCGGCGCAAGCTTTAAAAAAAGTCGTCTCATGAGCTCGTATGTAGTTGGACTATACGCACACACACTCGCAGGCCGGAAAGGACAAAACATTTTATTCTCACCTGTACAAACTTGCAAGAATTTTATCTTGACCATCAGTAGCTCGTGTTGGCCTTCTATTTTTCAAAACATCATGGATTTAATGTGAACTGAGTTTTAGCAATACAACGGGACCTCCAAAACTGGTGCCGTGCCACATGAGTTACGGTTCATTGCTGAAACAAACGACGGACACCCATTGCGAAAGATTTGGAGCACCACGATTAGGTCGCAAAAGTGTGCAAGAGCACATATCTCTGGGTTGTGGCGGCGGTGATTTTCGGTCCGTTAAAAGTGCACCCAATCCTTCCCAGTGAGTTCCCAAACACAAGCACACGCATTGCACACACACACACACAGACACAAGGTGACACAAAAGTACCATTCATCTGCTGATGTGGTAATGGACTCGGAACCCGTTGGTGTGGTCCAGCACGGATTGAAGCACCAATCAAGACCTCTAGAATATGAAAATCACCTCGTGAACACTATACCTTGTTTGTGTTTGTTCCTTGGAAATATCCAGTAAAAAACATTGTTCACATATTGACCGCGAATGACTGAACAATATGACTTACTTTACACTTCGTCCGAACATTGTGTCACTGCGTCTCGGTTCCGGCAATTCAAATTATGTAACAGTTCTAACAAATCTGCTAACTGAAACGGAAAAAAACCTGAACTATGACATTAGAATGCTGATATAACGAAATCAAAAAGAAGAAAAACGTTTTTGCACCTAGCCGAAAAAGTTGAAGATTTGCGGCAATAATCTGTACTCAAGCAGATACACTTACTTGGTTTAAAAGCGTTCGTCTGTCTCTTTTTGCCAAAAAGAAACATCTAGCCGGGCAAATCTTACTACCCTAAAGGGAAGAAAGTGCCCAACATTCAATAATTCTTCCAGGCAAGCTACAACTTTCTGTTCGACCGAAAAGGTTCTCGGATCATTTGAAAACTAAGAAACGGCCTCAACAACTTAGCAAGCCACATAAAATTATGTGTAAAGTGTAAAGCGTGGCAGTTTGGAGCCAATAGCCCGCTGGAGCTGGCCTACGGTTGGTGGCTGCTAGCCTCGCAAGTTTTTATCCACGCACAGAGCTGTGTTGTCTTGACTTGCCGCTATGATTATGTGTCCAACATGTTGTTCCAGGACTTTGGGCCACGCGATGGTGTATCGTGCACGAAGTTAAGCATATGCAGAGCAGCTCCGTACTCAACCAAGGCACTGTTGAACTTTTTTAGCCTTCACGGTGCAATTGCACACGGTGGTGTAAAGTTGTGTGCGGGAACTGAAGCTTATAAGGTCCTGGTGAGCCACTAAACCTGAACAAGCCGTCTGCATAAGTTATGAACATTTGAAAACTGCCAAAAAGAACCGTGGCTTGTTAAAGTTTTCGCACTTTTAAATGATTTGAACCACCATTCCGAAGGGCGGGTCAAAAGTTTGCAAAGAAAAACGAAGGAATGTTCCATTATTCACTCAAAAAACAGTTCGCTCCCGTTTCTGGATTGTATAAGTCGTCCAACGACGAAGCGTTTTGGGAAAGTTTGAGAAATGCCTAACTAACTCGGGTAGTACTTGTTTTGCACCAAGTTTTAACTACGAAACGATCAACACTTGAGGTTTTTGACACGAGCACCCGTTCGGCTTTCGGCAGATCGATTGAGTGTTGACGTCATCATTGTGCGCCTCTGAAGGGAAGGAACATTCACACATGCAAAAATACTTTGCTAAAAATGCTAAAAAAAACAAGTGCTTTGTTTTCATCAGTTAATATAAGCAAATGGTTGTCTCGAAGAGTTTTTATCAATCTTCCGCCCGAGCAACGACTAATTAAAAATGAGAAAAAAGCCGCGACGCAATTTTTTTTCACTCATTATCGATGAAACTGGATAGATAACGTTGTGTTGTTTGATAAAATCGGAAGGTATTTAAAGAACCAGCCAGCACTTCTCACGTGTGTGTGTGTGTCTGTGTGTCAAGTTTATGCGATCAGATGGGCAATGGAATGTGAGAGATTGCACAGTCGAAGATTAGGAAAGATCGCGACTTCTTTCCGATGCTGAGCAGTCGCATTACAACAGTCACCCACCCTGACCAATCAGGCAACGAGGTAAGAACGAAATTATTTTCCATTATTGTTAAATTCACCATAAATCCCCTAAAACAGTGCACGCGTTGAAGACGACAGGGACGACAGACACTCACGTGTGTGTGCAGGCAGACAGTGCGCGCGATTGGTTTAAATCTCGCGACACGCGTTTGAACAGAATCCACAGCAGCGGTGTTCGACAACATACATACAATACTTGGATATCCTTCAAACATGGCGCGAGATTTAAAATTGGACATGGGCGCACACTCGGAATAGAACAAAACCGTGTCCGCACGCTGTCGTCGTCGTGTAGCGTGCAACTTTCCGTCCACAACACCCTGCGCCTGCGTGCATGCATGCGCGTGCACGTGTTGTGTTTTGTGCAGCCGTCAACCCCCTTTTATGCAGTATTATCCATGGATATAGCCATATTCATGCGCGTGCATCACGTTTCTATTCCACATTTTATCCCCGCCCGTATATGCACTGGGGCACTAGGTCGCACTCGTGCACCTTCTCGTATACCTACCCATATACCCGCGATGTTACGTCATATGCTGCTGTTGTTGTTGTTGTTAAGCGATACATTGTACGCATGCACACTTTGCTTCGTTTCTGTGCGTGAACGTTTGGACTGCAATTCAACTCTGCCGAGTTTTTTTGGCCGCCAAACTGCTTTCTTTTCTGCTCGCAGCAAAAATCAACCGCTGTGATAATTTTTGCGTACGTTGCACGAACGTTTCGGTTACATTTAATCAGTAGAAACTGCCACCATGTTTGCTTTCATTGAGAAATTTTAAGCAAATGAGAGCATTTTCCATGGAAAACGAGTCACCCACCAATATCAAAACATTACACGCGTAGGGTAGTTGCTTAAACTTGACGCGCGCACGCGTACATGACCATGCACGTTTACTTGCACGTTGCACAACTATTCTACATGATCGAAATATTTGACAATAGATATCGAACAATAGGCACAATACATGTATTCTGTACATATCAATATTAAATTGCATTTTGAGTACAAGTTAATGCTGTGATGTTTATATGCGAACCCTTGTTGTTGCTGGTTCAGAGTTGGCTTATCAGATGGGCTCATCAGATTTTCTCCCCTCCAAAAAATTTAACTTATTGGAGTATACTTCTCACCACATTTGAGAAGCTGTTTCAATTTCTGGTTGCTTGGTTCTGTAAATCAATAATTATCGATTTTTTTTTCGTTAATTGTTCTTTAATTTCAATATTTAATCTGTTTGTTTCAGGCCGCTCTCTAATGTGACACCAGCGTAGAGCGAAAAGTTCAGCACAACAGGACCTGCTTAACTGTGGAGCTTTATCACAGCGAGATTCAAACAAAATATTTCATATACTATATTTTGCAAGCGTCGTAGATGATAATTATGCTGAAAAACTTTTCGCTCTCCGCTCTAGCGGCCTCACAATCTCATCGTTAAAATGTAACAATTACAACCGTCTCTTGATATACAGTATTTGCGTTCATGTTATGACTCACATCTTGGGTCGTTATAAGGTCACCACCTGTCTTATGTAATTGTGTTTTCTCAAACATTCTTTCCCTTTAGTTATCAGCGGGCTTTGACGTTAGTATACTGTAAGCCCAACCACGAGCTCCATGAGACGACTTTTTTTGAAGTTGGCTTGGCCTGATCCAATAATGTTCCGGTTCCACGTATGTATTTCGAAAACGAAAGAAAGAGAAACGCACGCACAGTATTTGATAAAAACACGCTCTCCTCCTGGGTACGTAAATTCCCTTTTGACCCCCAGTGTTGAACAACGTTGCTGTTCGCGTAAGCAGCACGCAACAAGTTGAAGTCAGCCAGCTGGAACGTCATCATATTTCTATCGGCCCTATCTCTTTCTTTTCTTTTCGAAGCACGTATAACCGGAACATTACAGAATCTGGCCACCAGCGGATACAGAGGCCAGAGGGGCCTAGGCTTTAAAAAATGTCTCATGAGCTCGTTGTTGGACTATGCGCTTTTTGGGGCGGGGGGGTAAATTACATATTTCTTCTTCAACTTTCTTTAAATATTTTTCTAAAAAAAATTTTAATCATTTCTTCTAATAAAGATTTTTTTCTCATCTCAAAAATTAAAAAAAATTACAAAATAAGGATGCACCCTTTTACTTAAGACGGACATGTTTAACACTTTTTTCAGCTAAAAAAAAAATATTACTACAACAACAACAACTACTCTTTTTTTCTTATTATTTTATTCTTTTTTTTTTTAATTTTATTTTTATTTTTATAACAACATGACTTTTAGTCATGAAACAGAGTGGGTGTCCCAAAAAAATTCGGACGCATAAATGTAAATTTCTGGAAAAAAAAACAACCAAAACTAAACAAAAAACAACAGGCCCCACTTTCAAAATCCATCCCCGTCAATTTTACTCCTTCTTACTCTCAGTGTTTAAAACTTGATTGGCCACTTGATTTTTTGAGTGTTATTTATGATGATAACGTTATGCTCGTTGAAATATTGTGAATGTTATGATCCACGTAATCACGGCGAATTGGATCACGATTCAAAACAGAGAGATTTCTACCCTTGGTTTTTGTGCATGATATGCGACCCATTTGTGTTTTTGATCAAGTTTAGGTCGTTTTATTTCCCAGAACTTACACATTCATGCGTCCGAATTTTTTTGGGACACCCACTCTTGTTTCATGACTTACTTTACACCAGTCTTGTTGCAATTGAAACATCAATTTAAGTTTAAAAAACACGCATAAAATGCGAAAAATTGAAAAGTCATTCTCGGTTTTGTAATATTTTTTCATCTTTTTTCAGCTGAAAAAAGCGTTCAACCACGTCCACCTTAAGTACCAAGCGCGTACCCTCCATTTTGTAATATTTTTTAATCTTTCGAGATGAGAAAATCAATGCTCCTATGCGATGCATAGCGATTACAAAAATATTTTTTCAGCTGAAAAAATATTAAAGTACAACGTTGAAGGAGAAAATACTGTACGTGTACATATCCGTTACCGACGTGTACTTAATCACTCCACACAACGTCAGTGCCAAAGAAAGTGGTTAGTATGCTGTTGCAGCCAGCTGTGATTTAGAATATTTATGACATTCTGCCACTCTCTGTGTTGACGCTGTTTTGCTCAGTTAGGAAGCTCATACGCTTGTAACAAGCCTTATAAAGCTCTGAAAATGTCTCAAAATGTCGTCTAACATTTCAGAAAAATCGTCTTTTTAAAAATCGCAAAAGAGATCGACGAACAAGCAAACAACATCCGGCGCATACAACAGGGATTTTGGAGGCCCGATCTGGGCCGCAAATTATTGACTGAAACATGGAGATGCAATCGCCGGGTATTGGTGGATCTCCGATGATGTCTCGGCCCCAACAATATGCACCACCGTAAGCGTATTTTTTTGGATGTCGAAACCGAATTGTATAGGCAATCCGCCAGCTCATGGCACTCCACACACACAGGCTGCACGCTACAGTACTGCCATCAATGAATGCATGGATTTTCTGCAGTTATCCTTTGAAACATCCCCAAATTTTGCAATAACGCAGAAAAGTGTTGTGTCAAGCAGATAATGAAAACGGAGTGAATTATAAAGCGGCCAACAAAGTATGACACTCGCTCAAAGTTTGCATTTAGTTTAGAAAATGGCGCGTGCTGCTGCTGCATGCGTTGTGTGTAAAGTGCCATGAACCGATGGGTTGCCTATACCTTGTATCCAGTTGTTGGCCTCAACGCCTCTATCTGACAAGTGCGGGTTTGCTTTGTGGCGGTTGCACGATGTTAATAAATGGACGCACATGCAATCCGAAGTCGTTTGTGCCCAAAAATGACCTTGCGTATGTCTGGGAATCGAGCCTATACTGCAGCCTCTGACACAGCAGCTGACCAAGACTGTCTGGATGCTGTTTCTTGAAAATATTTGGACAAAGGTGGCATGTTTGAAAGGTGCAAACGTCACTTGGGCGTAAAAGGTCGGCGTAAGCTTGGTCGGTGTAAGCTCGGTGTAAACATGAAACATTCCACGTCAACAGCAGGCAATGTTTCACGTTTACACCGACCGAACTCATGCCCAACTTGCGTTAACACACCGTTTCGGAGAATTCCATCATTGAGTAAGTAACCCGTCTGGGATATCAAATGCACCGAATTGCGCCCATTGCAGCACATCGACGGTTGCGGCATCCGAGAACGCGTATCTGCACGATCTGGCACAGTTGATTCACGACAATCTCGGACCGGGCATTCAATTGTCGGATGTTTGGGACATGATCAGACAACTGAAGGAGAAAAGTTGGTGCTTCATTATTGTGTCCATGGTTCATGGATGCTCCTCAGTTTAAGAGGACGCATGTTACCGGAATGAGTGTACAGTTTCCTGCCATATATTGCGTTGGTAGAATGTCTTTTTCGTCTGGAATGACTGATGTGGTGTTGAAGAAACTCGGTTGTATGCTTGCTCAAAGCAGTCTTCCCTCTCTCACACACACGATGCTAACGTATTCGCAGAGTCCAACGGAAGCGCAGCAGTGCAAGAGGGTGCAGTCACATCAAGCGGTGTCACATCAACGGCGGTATCGGCATCAGACGTCGGTCCAATGGTGCTCGAAGCACTAGACGGATTCTTCTTTGTGCTCAACCAGGACGGAATCATTGAGTTCGTGTCACAAAAAGTGATCAACTATTTGAATACTTCACAGGTATGTAAGTGTCTTACAGGGTGACTTGAAAGTGGCCTTCCTTGTTCAAAATTAAAAAAAGCACAGGCACCTTTTTGTGCCACGCATTTATGAATCGCTTCCCAAATTGAGCCCCTGTCTCACAGAACGACATGCAGAAACGTTCCATCTACAATTTCGTCACGCGCACGGACCATGTTTGCTTCGTGCGTTTGCTGCCGCAATCCACTGGTGAGAAATTGGCAATTATAATTTCTGGTCCACTCTTGTTCTGTGTGAACTTTAGTGCTGTATAAAAGTAGGGGCGGTTTCCGTTTGATTTCAACCGCTTTCTGTTTCCGTTTGGCAACTTTCTAGTCAACGTTTTTTGTAATGCATGATTGTTTTCTTATTGTGCTGTAGCTGTCATATGGAAAAACGAACTGACTCAGCAATCGATTCCTCCTCGAAAAGTACTATCGTTAATTGTTCTGTGATGTTTCGTTCTGATCTAGCTGTAAACGGGCACTTTGATTATTCTTGTGCCATGAGTAGAAACGTCGTGTTTCCAGCCGGCGGTCTGCTGCCACCCGAAATCAACGGCGGAGGATCGCAGAAACAGTCATCCAACTTCATGTGCGAATTCCTGCGACGTCCGCCGAACGGTGGAGCACAGCAAATCGGGTGCGTTTCGCGCTCCCGACCTTGGCTTACATTAGTTGATACAGGATTGAGAATACCAATGCCGGTTCTTGAGCGGTTATCGAAACGATCATGTGTTTCTCGAATGAAAGCGTAAAAGTTTGCGCGTCCATACCGTCATATTCATTTGAATTGAAGATGGTCTAGGTACAGTGATGAGTTGCGACATCATTTATTGCTGTGGTATTCAAAACATTCCATGCCTCAGGAGGCTCATATCCAGCATTTGGACCTAATTACAATGAAGGCAGGTTGAGCTTACTGGCTCAGCAAACGGTTTGTGAAAACCAAGTTTCAATTTCTTACGCTCATCAAAGTCCAACACGAAGCCTTAAAAGCTGGAATTTTGGTCGTGCGGACGCCGTGGACACCTTTGATTTCGGCCATGTGGATAAACAAGACTAAAACAAAGTGTCTGCTGGGATGAGCAATAACCCCACGTGTATAGTCAAGCGATTGTTTATGATTTAACACGAATGTGCTGCAGAGTAGCATGATTATGATTTGTCCGCGGTATCCTCGCGACCAAAGTATACATAACTCCCCCTCGGTGATAACCGGATAATTGACGCATTGTTGCACAAGTGTGCCCGATCTGTTGCAGTGCCCCGACCATCAACATGCAAGTGTCAGCCGTGTCCTTGTGGCAAAACGGAGGCAACAACAAACCGACACCTGATGCTTCGGACGGACTCTTCTCGACACTGGACGCAGCCAACAACTTTGGTTCGTTCACTTTTTGTTTCTTTTAATGTTGCTCTGATTTAAACAGTATTTTGTCTTAAAGCTGTACAGGTGCTTTCATGTCGATGAGGTGTGTTTACTCCTAAGGAATTTATCGTGAAAATTTTTGGCTGAAACTCCTGCTATACCAGTATTACAAATGCATTCCGATACTTTGATAACCGTGCAATTGTTAGGAACAGTAGTGCATGTTGTGCTATCATTATTGCATGTTCAAAGAAATTTATGTTTAAGTTCCCCGCCTATGCAGCTACACTTTAAAATATAAAACTGCGACAAGAATGAATTTGTCCTGCCTGAGTGTCGAACCTTGGGGTCAAGGGCATGAGCGCTGGCACAACCGATTGAGCTATGGACCACCGAAGCTTCATGTCCCTTGTCATTTGACGTAATTTCATGGATCAACACATCTTAAGGTCCGTGTGCTCGAGGGTGTCATAGGAGTTACTACTGTTGTCACATTCAATACAAGTTTAAACACAATTCGTCGTTAAAATAAAGGGAATATAGCCTATTGGCATAATGTGTGTACGCACATGTACTGTACATGATAGTGTTTCAAAGTCAAAATACTTTCCTGTGTATGCACTTGGTACTGAAGTCGACACGTAGAAAGTGTGCGTGTATGCTCATTTACATCAATACACACCCCGAAACCAACTACGTCGCATGCCTACCCCATGCCATATTTTACTACTGTACCTTTGGAATGGTATTCACTGCAGGCCATCTTCTTTACTGCAGCCGTTTAACAGCGAACTTAGCAAGTACCGTTGTTTTTCAAGCAAAAAACATTGGTACTTATAACGGCACCTTCTTTAAACCGATCTATGCGCGTTTATTACTCACAGTATGTATATGTTCTGCAACGATGATGCATTTATATAATTGACTTTTCTTCGTTCACTCGGTACATTTGTATTGTACCTATGAACACAGTTTTCCTCTGGCATTCGTTTTCAGGTTTCTGAAAGCAGTTTGAAATAATATTTTTTAAATCGTGCAGACGCTTTATGCTGAAACAACAAACCGCGATTGATGTTAATTTGGACGTTTCGTCATAAAAACACAAGTTTCTTCCGCAACAGTCGAAACAAAGAAGAAAATAACTTGTCATGTTTGACATGTACTCATCCGTTTGTGTTTTGTACCAACATTACGTGAATTTTATAATTACTGGTTTTCAAACTTATCATGGAAGTCTACATCATTCTTTATGAGAGTATACATGTATATGTGTCTCGCACGTACATATGTATAAGAGCACGAAGAAGGAACCACGAGGTCGCAGGGTACTGATGTGACCTCAGAGAAGGTCTGGTCACGTACATACCAAGCTCGTTTGTGTTTACAATGGTATGATCGTTAGGGAATGGATGATAAACAATAATCACAAAGAAAATGATGAATGCAAGAAGTGCTTTTTAAACGCTCATTACAGTGCTTCCCTGCTTAGGTATTGTACATGTTGTTAAAATCAGTTATACTGTATTCTTTTCAAAAACACCGCCATGCAGCAAGTATATCGTTGTTTAAATGCACTGAAGCAAATAATCTGGACCTTACGCAAAGATCATGTATAGTCCAACGATTAGCTCATGAGACGCCTGTTATGGTTTCACGTGCTTCGAAACTTTTCGAAAACAATAGAAAGAGAAGTCGACAATGCATAAACCCCAACCAAAAAAACAAACAAAAAAAGCAAAGATGTTTTTCACACTTCCTTCCTGCATAACGCATTAAGGTTCCTGTTCCATTCCATCACGCAATTCAAGCCTATCCTTCACTTCCTCAATTGCAATTGTAATTGCCGGCATGTGGATTTTTTTGATTGACGTTTTTGTGAACCCTTTACGGCATTCATTAGAATCTAGAGGCCATGTACCGTTTGCCAAAGACCAGGAACCGTTTGGTACTGCTGACGCTGACCTATGGAAGGTCTCGTCACATATGGCTGCACTCTTTTTTGTCCAAGCATGATATGTAATTTAGACGATCTTAACATTATAGAATGACGCAAGAGGTGCTTGTTTACTGCAGCTCATTAGTCTTGATCACTTTTCAGTTGGTCGATAAGTTAGTGAATTCGTTTCAAAAAACACCCCCCTGGCTGTCGTTGTTAAAATCAAATCAAGCGAATATAATGATAGCCTTAAGATGTTGTAATTGTGCTTCAAAGCGAAAATTACGAGCTTGAGTTCACTTCCTATGTCGCGCAAAAAGTTCCCGATCTTCACTGTCACGGATTATTGGATCACCTTACTACTATGGACTACCTACATGCATACCACTGTACAACCAGTATACGACGTTTTCACCTATTCTATGTCAAATCCGTCAGGAAGATCCCGCTTAGCCGTTTGGCACTACGTTGGTAACAATAGTGAAAGTTGACCATGAGCAGAAGTATCTATCCTGCTTATTACTACTCAGGTTAGATTTGATATACATATTTGCATGAAATGTATCACGAAACGTCACCCAACGGTCTTGCAATCATAAATTTTTCTGCATAATTCTCGATTGTTACATTTTATCCGGACTGTCAATATGTATACCTATAAGTTATTTTGCGAACATTTTTACGGTGTTCAGCTGAATACAACTAGACCACACAATGGAAGATTAATAATGCAATTCTTTGTGCGGGGGCTGTATTTCTATTTTTCATGACTTACCGATGAAGACATATACATGTATGTATGTACATTCATTCAGCGTTGTGCCAACGTGCTTGTTCCGGGGTATCGATTCTGTACATAGCCGTGTTGTGGTTTTCGTTTACGACCCAAAATTTTGATTTTGTAAAATATTTCAAAAATGTAATATCAAAAGCATGAACATCTCAAAATCCGATTGCAACCCACTTTTTGCAGACAACTGCAGTCTGATCTGCGTGGCTCGTCAGATACACCAACAACAACAACAGCAGCCGAAAGTCGAGCCTGCGATCGGGATGTCGGATCGGATCGAGTCACCGATTCAGGCCAAACCGGGACCATCGGGTAGCTACTGTATAGTTGCAGTGTTTGTTGCAGTATTTGTGGCAACTTTATAGCCGGTGTATCACGCTTTATGATCAGATCGGATCGATTTAGTCACTTCCACAAAACTTGAGATCAACTTAATTTTGACCAGAGTAAAAGCCACTAGACAAGCAAGAATAAGCTTTTACGCTGGTCCACCTTGGTGACGTCAGCATACAAATCTCGAGGTTTCCTCAACATAAAAACGTCAAGTGACGCCAAGTCATAACCGGTTCGATCGCAAGGATCAGTAAACCCGGTCCACGCGAGCTTCATTTTTCAGCACCTTATGAAATAGTATCACAAAAAGGTTGACGATCAAGTTCACATGTTCCTTTTTGCTTCATAGGCACACCCAAAAAGTCGCGTGCGCCCAAACAGCCCCGGAACAGCAAAGCACCGGTGATCAAACGCGGTGGCGCCAAGGCCAGAGCAAATGCTGCCGCTGCAGCGTCACAGGACTTGACCAGCGTGAAGGCCGCTGTGCCGATATCTCCTGGAGTACCTACTGCTCAAATGATCGTTCAAATGATCTGTAACACTCAAGGGACCCTGATGGGCATTTCAACAGGGTCAGTGCTGCGCTGCTATAATGTGTGATGTTGCATTTGGATGTTTAGTTGGTTCACGTATATGCGGGTGTGCTTTGAGGGCACGGGGTGCATATACGTTTACCACCTAAGCCAGGTATAAGGCTGCCCTCAAGGCACAAGTCCTTAGTTGGTTCACTTTTAGAGGAACTTTCGTGTTTTTTCTTTCAGCAACTGTTCCCGCGAGCTGGCATTTTCGTTCGAGCGTTTACGCGGAAGCAACCTTCTCGACGTTTGCGTTCGCACCGATCACTCGGTGATTTCAACAATGTTGGACTCTGGTGGGTATGCGTCAGCGAAAGTTATTAAACAAGCCTTTTTTAAAAAAAACTGCATTAAAAACTACATTATTTATACGGATGCATTAAAACTACATGATTTATACGGATGATCTGGCGTTTAAATTTTTCCTACTGGATGGATGATCATTGTTTATGCACGATAAGTTCAAGAATGCAACTATATTTAATGGCCTCGCGCAAAACTTTGCATTCAGCGACAGTGATGTCATTGCAGATTACTTCCAGGTTGCTGTTTTTTGTCCGCTTTCCGGTGCACTGGTCCAGTTACAGATAGAACAGAACTCACGTATGCAGATGTGCATATGTTACACGGTGTATACAGTGTCTGCATTGCAATTAGTTTTGCGTTCATTTTTTTTTTTTTGAAAAATACACTCAGAACCCGGCTGTAACTTTGTGTGGTGTTTACTTGATGTGCCCGGGTCAAGTTTTGGCGTGAACGATCCTGAACCTGAACAGAACCGTCGAGTGCGTTAATTCATCTAAAGTTTTGGACAAGTTTCGAGTTTGAGAGAGTTGAAAAGAGCAATAAGTAAGAGCGCGAATCAATGACTGCAAACCAGTTATATAAGTGCAACAGGGGGGATGGAAAGGACACGTGATTTGGCAGATGTTTCCGCGCTCTGGAAAGATATGATGGTGCATTAATCAATGCACAAACAACAAACTTGTTATTCGTGCATGGAAATGTGTTTATTTTTGTAAGTTCCGCTTTTTGAAGAAAGGGCCGTAGAATACATATGTACCTACATACTAATCTGTAAGGTGCCCGGTTGGCCGAAAAGGGAAAAAACAGTAAACTGTTAACTAATGAATACCTCAGAGACAAAAAAAATAAAAAGCACTGCACAAATAATGTTTCAGCAGCGGACTGCGGAGGTGACTTCGGCATTCATGTTGGCGGTCTGCTTGTACGTGCGCGGGCTCGATCGTCACGAAACCTGGAAAACCCCGACGAAGTGATCATATTGTGCACGATATTGAGGTTGGCTTGGATGCGGGGCGGCGGTTTGCACCTGTTTTTCATCAGCAATGTTGTCGTATCAGATTAAAAATTTATGCAATCTTGCACATGTGCGTGATTAGCAGTGCATTATGTTAAGAAAATCATTATCGTCTTTCTCCTTTCGCTCTTTGTCTCCCGGCTGAACGATTATTGATTGTACGACTTGGTGTCTGACTCATTTTTTCACCTATACAGTTCCGGGTGCAATTCTAGGCTGAAAGTTGAAGTCGCGTGCACGCGGCGTGCACGCGCGTGCACGCGACTTCCTGTGCTAAAACATAGGGAGCGCACGCGCAAAACTTCGCGTGCACGCTCGTGCACGCGAAGTTATTTCGACTTTTGCCTATACTTTGCACTGTTTCGCACGCGCGTGCACGTGACTTCAACTTTCAGCCTAGAATTGCACCCGGTACTGTACGTCCCCCTACGATGGGTGCTCCGAAAATTTATACGATTCAACATTTTTGTCCGCGAGCAGCGTGGGTATAATTCTGAACCTGCGCGAAATTCTCGAACTCCTTATTCTGCACACATTTTCGTGGATACAAATGCATGAAGCGAATTTATTGCAATATTTTTTCAGACTCGAACCCCTCAATCAGCCAGGTGGTCCCCCTGGTTCGTTGATGAACCGGCGTCCCTCGTTGCCCGTTGGCCCACAACAGTTCGGTCGAGCAATTGGGGACCCTAACATTGGTTAGCGCGTGTGTGTGTGTGTGAAGCATCAGCTGGTTCTTGTAGTTATCGTGACGAAGAAACCTTCAAATAAGCTGTTAATGCGAAGGCGGATCAGCTGATGCATGCGAAGTGGTCAGCATTTATTGTTATTACAGTATCTGCCATAGTCGCAATATGGCTGCTTGAGTTAACGACTCTGGTCGACCACTAAATAATTAGCCCACATGGAGATCTTTACTGAGTGTGTGTGTGAAACATCAACATCTTATCACCGCTGTGCAGGCATCAAACGCGAGTCGCAGTCGCCTCAACAGCCATTCCCTCCCTACAAGCTCAATACATTCAATCCAATGTTGGGTGGTGGCAAAGCGCCCATTAGCCCGCCATATGCCGGTTCGTTTATTTATTTTCATTTTTTAATTACCGTTTTGTGGCACTCTGCCAAAAAACTCTCGTTCTATATTCATTGTTATTGTCTAATAATAATAACCGGCTTCAAACAGAAACATGAGCTGACATGTTTACTTCGTGAGAGCTTTCTCAAGACGGCTGAGAAAAACTGCAGAAAAGAATCCCAATAAATCATTGCTCACAACAATCATAGCATTGTGTCTAATAAACCACGAACACAGGTAATAAAAATAGGTTTCGTACGTTGTTATCGAAAATGATTCTCATAATAGCTATAAGTTTATGGTACGCATTCCTTTGTATTCACCATCGCGTCCCGAGTGAGCTCTCGTTGCTTGGAGTGTTACCGTCGTTCTGATCACATTCCTACAGTTAAAAGAACGGTTCTCAGGTGGTTCCCGCAGTTGAACGGAAACTCATCGGAGAACCGTGAAATGACAGCGAATAAGAATTCTTAAAAAAGAAATACGGTGTCGTAACGAGGCCTTGCTGAGAACGACGGGGTGAATGCAGAGGATTATACCCAACAACAGGCTACGACCATCCCCCGCAATCAGCGCCCCCGTTTGTGAGTAATGGCATGCAGTCAGCAACAGCGTCTCAACCGGTTGACACCTTGCAACAACTTTGTTCCACCATATTTACTGATGAAACATCATCCAGCACAGCTAACAACGCAATCATGGAAACGATGGACCAGTTTGCGCCGATGAATTCAGGTTCGTACAATGTGATCGTGGAAAATTTGTTGCTCAAAAGTGCTTCGCAACACGCTTCTGATCTATTTGAAGCATCTCCAACCGTACCTCAACCGCAACAACAACAACAACAGTCGCAACAACGTGTGCAGCAGCAACAACAACACCAAATGTATTCCATGAGAGAACAACAACAACAACATCAACGCTACCCAGCCCATATCAATCTGCCACCATCAGTAACGACGACAATGTCCAGCGGTCCCATGCCGACAACGCCGATGTCAGCGCCACCCACCATGTTCGCACCAGGTCAACCGCAACCCGCGGGTTACCCGCCGGAGTCGCCCGGGTCGCGTCAGCCCACTTCGTCCACCCTCGGCGGCATGTCAATGAACCCAGTGTTCTTTCATCCCGACAGCTACCCCGGAGGTGGAGTTGCAGGTCCGCCCGGCCCCATGAATCCCCAAGTGAGCGCCGGCCGTCCCGGACCGTTGACGAGTCAGATTGGCCCTGATGGCCGTCCAACAGTTGCAAGTCCGATGTTCGGCGCTGGCAGCCCCACGGTAACGCCGCCCGCAGCCGCTGCAGGGGTCACGAAAGTGAAGAAACAGAGAAAACCACGGTTGGTGTTGGTAATTTTAACTTGTATCCTACAGCTTAAAGTTTAACTTATATCCCGAGCCACGGGCTTATTTAACTAAACGATGTACTTTTCAGACAACGAGCAGGCAGTACGGATGCAGCTGGCAACGCAGCCAAACCGCCGCCGAAACCTCGCGCGCGAAAGAAGAAGGGAGAAGCAGCGGCCACCGCACGCGCCGCTGCCATGGATATTCCAGTAGGATTCCTTCTTTAGGCTGATCTCATGATGCAGGAAGGGTTCTTTTCAGGCACGCGTTTGCTCTCACAAAAAGGCAGCTTAGCGGATCTGCGTGTATCAGCACCTGTTTATCCGGAAACCCGCTAATCCGCTTAATGTTCTCCCACACTTTTTCAGTCGTCCGCCAGCGGTGGGCACCCGCTGATGTCGCAACCACCCCAATACGCCAGCTCGGCATCATGGATACCAGCGCAGGGTCAACCGCAACATGTCGGTGTCAATCAACAACACCCCCAACAACAACAACAACAACAACAACAACAACATCAACAACAACAGTTTCCATTTCCTCCACAACAGCCCAACAACAGCGGCTACGGTCCTGGTGCGGTCGACCCGCGATCCATGCACCATCCCGCACAGCAGCACGTCATGCAGCACGCGCCTGGCGGGCCACCAACTGCGGCAGTGCCACCGAATCAGGCAAATAGAGAGGCGAATTTGAAAGTAGGCGGTGCGGGCAGTGTCGATTCTTTTTCACAAGAACTTATGCGTCTTCTGTCAGATCTGTGGATATTTCATATTTTGTAATGAAGGCGTCGTTCTTCCCAGATGCTCTCTCCGCTTTAGCGGTTAATGAAAAGCCAGAGTCCAGCATTAGTCAGTCAATGAAGGGGGACCTTGTTCATCTCCGAAGCTGGTGGGTGCGGCTCCAGCTGCAATGTCTTCTTCAAACACACTTGCACTTGTACAGGGTATCCTCAATTCTCCAAATGGCGGCAGCCCCGCTCCACGCCAACCACGACCCAACACAATGCCCGGCCAATGGCCGCAGCGGTCACCACGCGAACAGTCACCCTATTCGGCGCTGCAGTCGCCGACGAGCACAACCGGACCCGAACAGAATCGTGAGTGTGTTTGACAAAAAAAAGTGTCGCAAATTTTTCCCAATTGGGCGGGCTAGTCAAACGCGAGGCCACGCACTGAGGATCACCCGGTGCATATTGTATCAGCGAAAACTTTCTATATGTACGTTACATCTATGAGTCATAGTCGGATTATGCTCATGCTACTTTGGTGAGCGTAAAGCAAATCAGCAGTTACACTCACATGACTTTCAAAAAAACATTAACGAATAATGTTTCACCACCTTGTCGCAGGCCAACCATCGTCATGCAGTCAAACGGCAGGCCCATCGACTACCTCAACCCCGAACCCACCGACATCGACTTCGAGCAAGACGCCCCTTCTCTCCAAACTGCTTGATCAGCCCCCGCCCACGCACCAGCTGCCAACAAGTATACCCAACTCACCGCTCGACCGAATCGGCGCACCGAAACTTGCCGGCGCTCAATCAGGAATGCAAATTGCAGACGGAATGATGCGTTCGGCGCCGGGCAAACGGCCGAATATGAACAGGTACGGGGGTTGGGGGTTTTGGGTGGGTGATTGTGTCAGTGGGACACGGATTGTTCGGGTTGGTCAATATTGTGTCTGGGCTGATGCTATTGTTGTCGACGCTATTGCCCACGATTCGTGCCAATTGCATTCAGCCGCCAATGGTGGGTGAGCGCAGTTCCGTTTGCACACTGGTCCCTTGTGGCTTGAACATGCGTCGATGGCAACAGAATTTTTGCTGCGTTTAAACCGCACAAAGCTACATAGTTGAGTCCGCGACATTAGTGTTTTTCCATAAGTAATCTGGATTTCGGAATTGCATCTTGTGCTGCAAATTGAAACATTTCAGTCCCCGTCAATTCACCCCTTCGAATATGAATGCGAACAGCCCCCTGTCAATGCCCATGCAGCAGCAGGGCACTGCGACGGTGCATTACATGAACATTGATCAACATCAACAAGGGATCTCTTCTTCTGGTGCACCCCCTGATTTCAACAACCCAACTGCGATGGGCTACGCTCAGGGGTCCTATGCTGCGTGTCCCATGCCGCCGTATGGTCAACAGATGGGCATGACTGGCTCACTATATCAACAACACCAACAACAGAGACAACATATGCTCACGCAACAACAACATCAGCCACAACAACAGCAGCAACAGTATGTTGTTTATGCGAATCCGGATACTGGAAATGACAATTCGTGCGGCAATGTGAATGACAACAAACACCAGGCACCTGGTAAGCGAACGTTGATGTTTAGTCATACAGGCCTCGATTCCTGCAAACCACCTTGATGATTCAGGCTCTGTTGTGAAACATCAGCGATTCTCGACAACGGTGACCACACCGATCAGTCCATTCGATCCGAATCAGTGTGCAAACAACAACAACAACAACAACAACAACAATGGATCAGCACAAATGCCTTGGAATCGATCAGCGAGTGTCGATGATGCGTGGATGCACAACATTCAGCCCATGGGTGGACAGAATGGTGGGTGATTGATTGGGGGGGCTAATTTGGCGGATTTCTTCGATTGCGTCATGTGTTTATGCCATGTGTGTTTGTTATCCAACACACTCGCTGGTACAAAATCAGGCCCTACACTCTTGCCGTGCGCGTGCGCATTCATCACTCTGGTCTCGATCACAGTCACCATAAGAAAGAATGTATGTACAAACGTTGACTGTAATCGCGTTCAATCTAAACCTGGTGGATTTCGGAATCAAGTTGTCGGCACTTCCGAGTAACAGGCCGGCCAATCCTGAGCTGAGTCAGAAAGGGTGAAATAGATTATGCACAGTACATACAACAAACAGCTTTACAGCAAGGTCTGTGGTGTTCAGAGTGGATCCCGATCCGAAAGTGCGGAATTCTGCAGGAGGTTGGATCCGATTCGGAAAATTTCAAAATACATTCCGATTCGGAACTCCGCTGTCGATCCCGATCACCAAGCTTTTCAGGAACAGATGCCCTTTAACATTCGCCACACTTTTTCTTATTTTGCCGCCGATTCCGAAAATTTGTGAACTCAGTCTCGATTTCTAACCCGATCCCGAACTAGCAGCGATCCCGTTTGAACCATGGTCAGTAGTGATACTCACCAAACTTTTGATTGTACTGATTGATCTGTAAAATGCAAGACACCGCAAAATAATGAAACATCATCACGCACGCATCGCACAGGTCCATCGACGCCCAACGATCATCAACAACGACTACAATCGATCATCAGTTCGGTGGCGGATGGCACATCGTCATCGACCACACCCGTCTCAGACTCGAAGGCCGAATCGATGCAACCTGATTCGTCGACCGGCGCTGGACAACCCGTCACTTTCGAGGTTTGAAGTTCGGATTAGACAGTCATTGGGTGATACCTTCGAAAACGGTGTGAAGGTCAGTTGGGTGTAAAGGTCGGTGGAAAGCTCGGTCGACATCTCTGTGTGATAGACCTCGGTGTAATAAACTTGAAACATTCCACGTTAATAACAGGCAATGTTTCACGTTTACACCGAGCTACGCCGACCGATCTTTCGACCGAACTTTACGCCGACCTTTACGCCCAACTGACCTTTACACCGTTTCGAAAATTCCACCCAAATGCATACCCGTGCCCTCAATGCACAACCGCATATTCGTTTCTGGTCTGTGGGCAATATGATAGTGGATCAGAGGCCGGATTAGGGCCCGGCCCAACTTTTTCGAGCCGACTTTTTCGAATGATTTTTCGGATACATGTATGTACACTCTCCGGGAAGAGTCTGTAAAATAATTTTACCGAGTGTGTCGGTAAAAAATGAAAACGCTGACTATCTGTAATTTTTACAGATTATATGTAAAAATTACAGACACTTTGTAAACGTTACAAACTGTCTGTAAAAATGAGTGAAAGCGCGGGAATCAGAAATGTTTCATGTGAAAGTGTTCCTTACTTATTGATAGCGTTGTGTTCTGACTTATCCCTGCTTTGTTTTAACAAACAGTGCGTCTTTATTCAGCAGCTGCTAAAACTGTGAACTCTAAGCATTCCGATGCGCAATGTTTGTCAAATTTCGCAAGATTCATCGCGCCTGGTCCACAAATTGACACAAGATCAGTATGAGAACTCGAACAAAACAATATAGCAGGTAAATTTATGGAACAGGGACTGGACATTGATCTTCGTGCTTTGTGCCGAATTTGAAACCTTTTTTGTGTTGATTTACGTGTGATTAATTCGCCCAAAAATCCACCCAAGCTCCTCCCACCTTGAAAAATAAAGCCTAAGCCTATGCCTGTGCTTAGGCATAGGACCGTGTTTAGGCACAGAAAAGTGGGCGAATTTTGGGCGAATTTTTGAAATAAACTTCTTTATTTCAACAAAATTATATTCACTATTATTGCTATCGTTTGAGAATGCTCGTAAATCTCAATATTACAGGATCGGACTAATCAATTCGATTGCAACTGAACTCGGTTCGTTTTGTCGCCAACAGGATCGGCTGATCAGAAAGGCTGATGAGCATCATCACGTCGGTGTCAATAATCAAGACACCAAACGCAACTGATTACCGCAATTTATTGCAGGCGAGATATACTCCAAAATGAACTCGTGCCTCACTATTATAGCTCGCCTCCTATTGTGGTTTAGACTCGGCTTAGAAGGCTTACTTTACCTACCCATGTCTAGTTCCGAGCCTAAACCACCACTATTGGAAGGCGCACGAACTTAATTGTGCAGTCATTTCAAAAGTTATATACTTGTCTCTTAATACCGCAACAGTTCTATGTATCAATATTTTGCTGTGTTTGCGTTGTTTTACGCATGGGTTCGTAACACACCTTCTGGTATGTTTTAGTTCCCATTTAGATTGTTCTCAACCATATGCGTGTTTTGATAGGTATTTACAGTATGTACTTATGTATGCTGTCATCGTGCGCAAGTAACAAGTGATATTAATGACAAAAGCAGCCTGTTGCAGTGGAAATAAAATCACCGATAAAGTCTGTAAAGTCCCACTTTTACCAACTGTCTGTAAATTTACCAACATTCTGTAAAACGGCAGCTACTATGCAACACACGTAATATTTTACAGACAGTCTGTAAATTTTACAGACAGTTTATGTGCTCAAAATTTTAACGAGAATCTGTAAAATTTTTACCGAATTCGGTAAAATTCGGCCAAAATTTCCCGGAGAGCATATGTAGTTCTTGAGTGACGCATGACTGACAGTTCGACACAAAAAAATTCTAAGGATTAGAACGGTGTTGAAAATCTTGGAGCCCTGACCGGAAGAAATTTTGCGTTTTCTAACAAAACCATATTAATCATTGGCCCCGTTTGTGGTGGATTCGGGACTCATGCTGACCTCCTGCTTGTTTGTGATAACATGCCTTTTCTATTCTTCAATAGCAGCCCGCATTGCCCCAAAAGATGGATTGCCCCAAGCCGTTGGCTGTTGAAAAACATGACTTTTACCTATGTTTTTGTTGATGTTTCAGGCGAGCACGTCTTCCACCGCCGAGCCAGTCTGGTTCGATTTTGGATTATCTAGTGAGGTATGTGCGATTTGCATCCTTTGATGTTATGTGTATAGTCCAACCACGTGCTCATCAGACGACTGTTTTTAAAGCTTGCTTGGCCAGATTAAAAAATGCGCCGGTTACACGGGTTTTCGCAAACAAAAGAAAGAGATTGGGCTGAGAGAGATGATGACAAGTTCCAGCTGGCTGACCTCAATTTGTTGCGTGCTTACGCGAACAGCAACGTTGTTCAACACACACATGTTTTGGGAGTCAAAAGGGAATTTACGCACCGTGGTGGAGAGCGTGTTTTTAAATAATACAGGCGTTTCTCTTTCTTTCATTTCCGAAATACGTGGAACCGGAACATTATTGGATCCGTACAAGTCAACTTCAAAATAAGTCGTCTCATGAGTTCGTGGCTGGACCATACACAAAGGTCATCGATCAAGGCTTGACTAAAAATTTACATACAACAACAAATTAACAAAGTTCCACACAAGCAGTTCAACATGGACAATGAGGGCACACGGAATTTGGTGCAACGGCTGCTCAGCTAACGATGTCGTTATGTATTTTTTTAAATTTTTTTGCGCATTTTTATTGATCACATTTTCAACCATAGCGCGATCACTGTGTGATGCTTCGTTTTTGATTTGTTTTTTTCTCAAATGTGTCAGTAATATCAAGCGAGCTGTGATGGTAAATCTAACTGTGGTCTTTATGGATTTTTTCGATATTTTCCTTTTCACCTTCCACGTACACATTTTTATTTCCGTGCAGTGGCCAGAAGAATAATAGCAGTCTCAGTCTCGCATATACGTATTTGTCAATTATGAGTTTTTATTTAATTTTATTCTTTATGCTCTTTGTACAGCATTTTGTGCACTTGACCACGCCGTCACACGTGATATGCCTTCCCGTTTGCATCCATGGGGCATTTTTTCTTTTTAATTTCGAGTTTTTGTATCTCGACAGAATTCTATGTGTACGTTAGTTCAGCGGCGAGTACAAAAAAGATGTTCTTGCGTATAACTATATAACGCACTAAAATATATTCCAAGTCTATAATTTAGACTAATACGAGTAAGCATAATGTGAGAGAAGGCTTTCTGCATGCTTTTTTCTGCAAAACTGTGCATGGGTGGTTAAACGGTGTTGAAAATTGTTGGCATAATAAATAAATCATACGTTTATCTTTTGTATGACCCAGTTTGGTTCGTCGTACCGCCACAAAGCTTGCATATTGATCGATCGCTCTAGCCAAATTTTATGGATATGTTTGTGCCGAGCGCGTAAGCATATGTGCAACCCATACTGTGGAACCCATGTTCTGCACGACGAAGTTCGCTCACACCACAAAGTACTGTATCCCAAACTGCCAGCAAGAAGCTAACTCTTAAGCGCACGACAAAAACATATGCCCAAACTGTCTTGATGACGCACAAGAAGACTGAGAATTGATCATTTTGTTTGTTCCCCTCCGACAGACACTGAAACCAAAAGCAAGTCACAGTGTTTGTAGTTTTCTGAATGAAACTAAAACAAAACAACAGATCCCACAAAAAATAAAGAAATGTTGTCACAATTTCATTATTTTCTGAAAGAATGAACCGAAGACATTCTAGTCGTCCGAGGTCGTCAATCGAGTTGCATCATCATCGTAGGTTCTGGGATCAATCGGCCAAATAATGGGTAGCGACATTCCCGGGAATTTGTTTACCAGAACTGTTAAAAAACATCAAGAACAAACATTTTTCTCAAAAGTGGATGAAGGTTAAATCACTGAAAACAACTTTCTCAACCACCAGGTCAACACGAATCGCGCTCCAATTCACTGGCCATCCCATCGTCGTCAGGCTCAGGTCAAGGTGATCGAAGTCGAAGCAGAAGTCGAAAAGGTTTTAACAATTATGTTCCATAAATTTTTCATGTGTGCATGTACGCAGTATTGTTTACTTTTTTAATTCAAAATAGTTGTTACTTCTTGTTGAAATAAAATGCGAGGCATTTGTGAGATACACACCGTATGTACTGAAACGGTGATAATAATTCTCTGCCACGCGATGCTTGATGTTTCAAGGCGCGGTGTTGATCTACGACGAACGTACGAGCGAATGGTTCCACCCTGACGGTGCAAGGGAGACGTTGTTGATCGCACATCCGAGCGAACATCGAATTTATCGTCGACATCCGGTCTTGTTTGACAGACGCGTGTATCTGTCAAAGGACAGCTCACAATTGACCAGCGATCTATTGGTGCACGGATTCAAATCAGGTTTTGCGAATTTTCATATATTGTAACCTCACAAACCTCATTGACAATGTCTCATATATGTACAGAATCAAGAACTCTGGTTCTGTCATTGCGGTCGGCCAACATCGCAGTATGTGCCCCTTGGGGCTGTCATTAACATCTGGGTGGCTGCACCTTGGACAGCATTTAAGTTTTCCTTCGCCTCTGTCTGCATGCGCTGAGAGCACTTTGCAATGATGCTGATAACAAGTTGCGAATACGGCTCAATGCCGCTGAAGTTCGGCGCTCTCACGCCACACACGGCAGCGTCACTGACAAAAAGACAGAAAACATTGGCCTCATAGATTCCTGGACAAAAACGGCCAAACTACAATGTCCCCGTCGTGACCATTGTGTGTTCGTCGTGCCCCCGGGACGAATTTACGTGGCTGGAGGTCAGAACACCTTGGAGGATCAGGGGGACAATCTGTGCACATTAACTGAATGGCTGGACGTGGCTGACTTTGATCGAACTGTTGGATGATTTTCTGTTAATTTATTAATATTCATATTATTTTAATTGCTGTTTGGTATTATAGGACGACCTGTGGCATCGCACCGACGCTAAACAGCCGATTATCTCGCACGCTGCGGCGGCTGTTATTGACCAGACCGCTTATGTCTGCAGTGGACTGGATGGTTATAATCGTCGTCATAATTTTCTATATACGCAGGGAAAATATTTTTTTGTGTCACATTAACGTCAAAACACTTCTTTTGGACACATATAATGTGAATAACGGGGTTTCACGCATGGTGCAGCATAGTTTTCAGCGCACAAACGTTCGACCGATCACACGTACGCGTATGACGCACCCACGGATCGATGGACGAGACTAGAAAGTTCAACTGTGCCTCGGCTCAATGCAGCGGCAGTGGACTGCAACGGATGCGTGTTCTTGGCTGGAGGCGAGAAGAAACTCAATGGTTTGCAGCAGAATTATACGTTTCTCGCAATAAAAACGTGGTCCTGCAAATAGTTGCCTGATTTTCAGGTTCACCAGTCGAGCACGCCGAGTTCTACGATCCCCGATCGGGCCATTGGTACCAAATTGCTGATCTCTTATCGGTTCGATCACAATTGCAGTTGGTATCGATTGGCAACAATCATCTGTACGCACTGGGTGGCCTGGGTGAGAACCAACGACGTTTGACCTCCGTTGAGGAGTATGACCTGCCCGCCAATAGGTGGAGAACCGTGCCCAGGCTGATGGTCAGCCCCCATGCTGCATTCGCGGCCGTTGCTTGTGATTGAGAGAATACCGGGCGCCCACATTCTCATAACTATTGATCGAATTACGTTACTGACCGACCAGTTTACTCTTGTTGAAGCTTCAAAATCAATCTGTGTACCTACCTACACGATGAAAGCGATGATATTCAATAAGTGATCAATAAATGAGATAAATCACGATTCAGTTGCTTCGGTTGCTGCGTTGATTCGGAGTGTCAATCAATGTCCAAGTCACTTTCTGGTTGTTTTCCCACGCCAATCGGTTGCAGTGGCGGTTCGGACATGGATTGGAGCAGATTCCATAGATTCGGATGCAGTGCCGTGCGACGACGATTGTCGGTGACGTGATTGGCGTGGTAGGACAGTTCTGGGGTGGGTTACGACAGGAATGGGTTACGGTAGTGATGGGTTACGGTAGTTGTGTGTTACGGTAGATATGGATAAGAGTTTGTCTACGTTTTGAACTCACTCGTGGTGCCATTCGGCCGCATCAACACACTTTGTTCGATCGTGTAATGATGACATCGGTTACTGTAGCCACTTCGATGCGCCATGTGAAGACGGAGACACAGCGGCACGTGGTTGAACTGAATGAAATAGAGAATACTGCGCCTTGTGTTTGTGCCCTGAATTACAAAGGGAAGTCGATGCAACTTTTAGCGCCAATTCGGTGTATCTGGGCGACATTGAAGTCGGACACTGTGGTTGTGGATAGTAGAGCACCGCCGCTTGACCACTCGATCGCAATTTGAGTTCGGCATCACGCGCCGTGCACACACCTGGGCGGTGCATTGGGTAGATTGTGAAACATCAAATGGGCAACACTTAGCGCGTCTCACCCATGTAAAGCTGTGGCTTCGACAACGGGGGTGCGGCTTGAGTGCCTCGTCTCACCGTCGGCTCGATAAAACTGGAAAACTTGTGATGTGAGATTGGAAAAGGTGCCGTGTTTCGAGTGTGATTACCTGACGCGTTGTTGATCGTTTGATTGGTTGTTGTAGTTCGATGGTTGTGACATGGCACTGGTGGATCGGGATTGAATCACGTCGATTCGATCTGAAATAAATGCAATTGTTGTTGTTGTTCAATAATACCCCTTCAAACTCGACCCATTCATCCAAACCCAACCACCACCGACTTCTCCACATCATCAACGCCGAATCACTCCGACTGCTGCACGGTGTTGTGTTGTTCGTTGATGTTTCACTGTTCAGTCCGATTCGTATTGGTGATGGATCTGGGTTGAACAACCAATCGAAAATGGCACTGTCATTCTGACTGACTGATGTTTCATGTGTGGATTGTGTGTGATGACTGACACTCGGTGTGGCCGGTGGCGATGGGTACATGTGAGATTCGAATGAACTGCAAGCGGTGTCGGTTTAAGGTGGCTTAAATGGAATTTGCTTATCTCGGTGCACAGCAGTGCGCGCACGGCACTAATATTCTGATTTCAAGAAAACAGCGAACCTGTTATCAAGAATGTTGAAGTCCGCCAACGTCGACGCGCTATTTTGTGGTCGAATTTGCGCGGCGATCTCGCTTGCCGTCGATGTTGGTGATCGATTGGATGGTTGATTTGGGTCAGATGAAATCATGATGCGAATGATGGATTTGTGGTGATTTTAGAGATGTTTAGCCGTCTGTGGAAATTTGAATGAAACGCCTCTCATTTTGTTTGCCGAACTGTTCGACAGTGGAATTTCGCCCCGAACGGAGGCCAATGCTCAATGCATGCAGATGCATATATAATAAAAGTGTCATTGTCAATAAAGGACTTATACACGGTTGCACACAACCTGAGATCGACAAACCAACCAAAATCGGTAATACGCCAAAATCAACCGACGGCACCAATCCAACACTCATGGACACTCAATCGGTCTGAGGCAAGGAATTTCTTCTCTTTGTTGGTTAGGCCTGAGACGGCGACCTTCAAAAATCCGTGAATTGTGAATTTATTCACTGTTCTTTCTTATCTCAGGTTTTTTGTCATGCTCATGATTCATTTATATTCTTGAATTGTTCAGTGCAGAAGCAATGACCCTAATTGGCGGCCGAATGCCAAATGGCGCCCCAAACGGCGATGAAGACGATGAAAATTCGCCAAATCCCGATGAAGCGCTGCTGGGCATTTTGGGGGAAACCGACCTCGATCATCTGACAAACAAAATCTGCTATGAATTGCAGTTGACGAAGCTTGAACACTTTGACCACATAACTGATAATGAACTGCACACTTTGGCTGGTAAGTTCATTTGAATCCACGTGAGAGCAGTGTAGTGGCAGGCCCATGCAGTGTTGTGGCAGGCCCATGTGTGGGAGGTAAGTATGATGCGGGGTTGGGACCGGAAGCGTGAGAGGTATGATTTTGGTCACCCAAAAAGGTGAGAGGTAAGTACCGTAAAAACCTAAATAGAAGGGGGGGCTCTATTAACTCACTGACCCCATTTGGGGGGGGGGCTCTATTACGGGGGGGGGGCTCTATTCCGGGGGGGGCGGCCTCTATTAATTCACTGACCCGAACCTGAAAAATTGTTCCCAGAAATACCCCCCAAAAACCCCTAAAAAGGGGTTTGAAAGGATGTTTTTTCGCTTGTAATCGCATTTATTCGTGTCTATTCGTCAATAGGAGGCGTATTATGTGCTCTGAACGAACAACAAACGTGCATAAATGTACCTGTACACCACTATCAAGCCTTAATACACTACAGTATAGGGGATGTTACTTAGGGGGGCTCTATTCCGGGGGGCCTCTATTAATTCACTGACCCCTTTTGGGGGGGGCTGTATATGTATTACGGGGGGCTCTATTCCGGGGGGGGCTGTATTTAGGTTTTTACGGTACTCAACCCAACCCCCCCCCTCGGGTTTTGTGGTAGGTAAGTACTGAGAGGGGGGTAACCCCCCCCCCCCCCCCCCCCCCCCCCCAGCCACTACTATGGGCCCATGTGTGAGTGAGAGGTAAGTATGATGCGGGGTTGGGACCGGAAGCGTGAGAGGTATGATTTTGGGTCACCCAAAAACGCGAAAAAACACCGTTTTTGTGATACAATTTTGGCCAAGAAATGAGGTAAAAATAGTACTTTTTCCAAATTTTCGCCGAAAATCGCGGAAAAATAGGTATTATGGGTGGGTTTGCGCGCGGAGCGCGCGATTTTTGGGAAAATAAGATCGAAAAACACCGATTTTTGCCTTAAAAAGGTATAAAATTGCTTGTGAGAGGTATGATTTGGAGTTGTGAGATGAGAGGTAAGTACTCAACCCCCCCAACCCCCCCTCGGGTTTTGTGGTAGGTTAGGTAAGTACTGGGAACCAGTGTTGGAGGTGGGGGGGGGGGGGGTTTGGGGGGGTAGCCCCCCCCCCCCAGTACAGTAGGTATCCCCCCTCGCCTGGTACAGTAGGTATCCCCCCCCCGATGTTTGGCATGGTACAGTAGGTATCCCCCCCGATTTTCACCCCGGTACCGTAGGTATCCCCCCCGATTTTGCCCCAAAAGTGCCCATTTTTGACCAAAATGGCCGAAATTAGTGCAAAATCAGTGTTTTTTACCGCAAATTACCCGAAAGTCGCGCGCTACGCGCGCAAATACTACGTTTTCACACGATTCCACACATAATAAACACATAAAAAATTTTCACCCCAAAACCTAACCCCCCCCAACCCCCCCCAAACCCCCCCTAGGTACATAACCCCCCCCCAGGCCATCGGCTCTGGTACAGTAGGTATCCCCCCTCTCCGAGCGCGGTACAGTCGGTATCCCCCCCTCCAGAGTACCTCCAACACTGCTGGGAACCCCCCCCCCAGCCACTACTATGCGTGAGAGGTCGCAATCGGGCCGCGATTTTGGGCTTGGGCCCGGCCCGAAGCTTCTGAAGCAGTGTACCTACCGTCAGTGCTGTGGCTACTTTTGCGGGGCGGGTAGGGTACATAGGTGGAAAAAATCGGGGCGGGTAGGGGGGTAGTGTACCTGGGATTTTGGGGGGGGGGAAATCCGGTTTGGGGGGGGAGGGGGGGGAAGATTTTTCGGGGCGGGTAGGGTACAACACAAGTTTTTTCGGGTGCCTGTTTTTATGTACTAAAAAGTGCACATATCGCGCGCAGCGCGAGATTTTTTGCACTTTTTAGGGTTTTCGGTCGAAATTTGGGCATTTTTGACCGAAAAATGGGCATTTTGGGGGTAAAAATCGGGGCGGGTAGGGTACCAGGGCGGGGCGGGTAGGAGGGTAGGGTACAAGAGCGGGGCGGGTAGGGGGGTAGTGTAGTACTTGGTCAGGGTGTTGACGATAGATAGATTGGGACCCACTGTAGTGGCTGGGGGGGGATGGGGGGGCATTTCCCCCCCCCCCCCCCTAAGGGGTATCTATCTCGAGTCAACCCTTAGGGGGGGGGGATGGGGGGGGGAAGGGTATCTATCTCGAGCCGACCCCAAAGGGTATCTCGAGTAAGTAGATTTATGGTTTTCAAAGGCAAAAATAGGTGTTTTTCGACCTCGGGACCCCTAAAAATCGCGCGCTCCGCGCGCAAACACCCAAAAACGGTCATTTTAGGCCAATTTTCGGCAAAAATGTCAAAAAGTACCCATTTTTAGGCCAATTTTGCAGTAAAATTGCATGCAAAAAACGGCCTTTTTTCGCCTTTTGACGGACCATAGGGGTATCTTGGGTAGCCTCTGGGGGGTATCTCGAGTAAGTCCGAAACCTTCCCCCCCCCTAGGGTATCTTGGGTCGATTGGCCTGCCACCACACTCGAAATGTGTTGACGATAGATAGATGACCCAAGTCCGAAATCTGGGGGGGGGGTCGACCTAAACTTGTTGACGATAGATAGATGGTGGGGGGGGGGGGTCGCCAAAAATCAAGGTACAGTATAGTGTACTAAGAAGGTAATAATGTGTAAATATTAATCAAAATGTACTAAGATGTACTAAATCCGCGCGTAGCGCGCGATTTTTTGCCTATTTGGGACAAAAAATACCGATTTTGAGCCATTTTGAGGCAAAAATACCCTTTTTGGGGTCGAAATGTGTTGACGATAGATAGATTGTTCCCAGAATTTGTTGACGATAGATAGATTTGCCCATAAGTGTTGACGATAGATAGATGAAATCAAAAAGTGTTGACGATAGATAGATAAATTTGGGGGGACCCCCCCCCAAGTACTACCCTGGAGCGTACCAGGCCGGGGCGGGTAGGGTACCATTGGGGGGGGCCCCCCCACCCCCCCCCAGCCACAGCACTGCCTACCGTAAAAACCTAAATAGAAGGGGCTCTATTAATTCACTAACCCCATTTTGGGGGGCTCTATTCCGGGGGGCCTATATTAATTCACTGACCCGAACCTGAAAAATTGTTCCCAAAAATACCCCCAAAAACCCCTAAAAAGGGATTTGCAAGGATGTTTTTTCGCTTGTAATCGCATTTATTCGTGTCTATTCGTCAATAAGAGGCGTATTATGTGCTCTGAACGAACAACAAACGTGTATAAATGTACCTGTACACAGTGTACCGTAAAAACCTAAATACAGCCCCCCCGGAATGGAGCCCCCCCCGTAATACAGCCCCCCCCAAAAAGGGGTCAGTGAATTAATAGAGCCCCCCGGAATAGAGCCCCCAAAGTAACATCCCCTATACAGTAGTGTATTAAGGCTTGATAGTGGTGCACAGGTACATTTATGCACGTTTGTTGTTCGTTCAGAGCACATAATACGCCTCTTATTGACGAATAGACACGAATAAATGCGATTACAAGCGAAAAAACATCCTTTCAAACCCCTTTTTAGGGTTTTTTGGGGGTATTTGTAGGAACAAGTTTTTCAGGTTCGGGTCAGTGAATTAATAGAGGCCCCCGGAATAGAGCCCCCCCCGTAATAGAGCCCCCAAAATGGGGTCAGTGAGTTAATAGAGCCCCCCCTTCTATTTAGGTTTTTACGGTAGTGGCAGGCAAATGGTTGCAAGGTACCCTTGGGGGGATGGATCCAGATGGTTACAAGGTACCCCCTACCCAGCCTCCGGAAAGTTACAAGGTATTACAAGACTAGCCAAACCCGGCCCGATTTTTTTTTTATATTCTGGGCGTTTTAATTAGAATCAATCATCAAACGGGATCACTGAGATAATCACAGTATCACCGAACGACCAACAAATAAAATTCTTCGTCGGTCCCCGGCCCGATTGCGACCTCTGATCCACGTTTCATTTGAGAACAACTACCGTAAGCACCCCGTAAGCCCCCCAGAGCCCCTTCCCCGAATCAGGGTCATTCGGGCTGGGTTTGGACCAGTGTAGTACTTGGTCAGGGTGTTGACGATAGATAGATTGGGACCCGAAATGTGTTGACGATAGATAGATGACTCAAGTCCGGAAACTTGGGGAGGGGGGGGGCCCCCCAAACGGGTGGACGAAGATAGATGGGGGGGGGGGGCCGAAGAAAATGTACTTAGATGTGCTAAATCCACGCGAAGCGCGCGATTTTTTGCCTATATCGGGTAAAAAATACCGATTTTGACTCAAAAATATCCATTTTTGAGTCGATTGTTGTTGACGATAGGTAGATTGTTCCCAAAATTTGTTGATGATGGATGGATTAGTCTATAAGTGTTGACGATAGATAGATGAAATTAAAAAGTGGTGACGATAGATAGATGAATTTGGGGGTCCCTCACCCCAGCCCCAAGTACTAGCCTGGCCGAGGTGCAGGCATCGGAGCCGCAAGCGACCGTTCCGATTTTTTTGAGGGCGGAAGCTTTGTGGATCTGCATCTGTTTGAGCTGTGCCGTTGTATTCCGGTGCCGTCGTCCGACAAATTCTCACTGTCCCACATGCCCATATTCCAGGTCTGTCCCTGCCGGCCATTCGCCGTCTTCGTGCGGCAATCGAAGAAGAGAAGAAATCGCGCCGATCCATCTTGCCCTCTTTATTCGGCATTCGTCGCAAACAGACCGGTGCCAGCAACGTAGGCGCAACGTCGGGTGGCACGTTGTCGAAAGGCGTTAACCGACGTACTGCACCGTCGTCGTCGACGCTGCAGGCTGGGACGGCGTCGAGACGGACGACTGATTTCTCGACTTGTTTGATCTCGAACGATGAAATTCGCTTGCAGGTTTGGCTGTCGAATTTTTTGGACAATTTTTTCGGCAATTTGTGCAATTCTCTTCAAGTAATATTTTGGGAATTCTGTCTGGATAACGGGACTGAACAGAACACAAACACAAGTGTAAGCAAACAATCTGATCCCTTTTTGTCGCAGGAAAAACTAGGCGAAGGCAGTTTTGCTGTGGTGAAGCGAGCGATTTGGACGTCATCGATTGACGGCACAAAAACGGACGTCGCCGTCAAATTGTTGCGGGATTCGTCTGCGTCATTCAACGAGGAACTGCAAATGGAGATCAACTACATGCACAAATTGAAGTACACCTATTTGGTGCGACTGTATGGCGTTGTCATATCGCAGCCGATGATGATGGTTGGGCTTGGGTGTATTTTCTCAATCTTCGGGAATTTCCACAAGACAAAGAACAAAATAAAAATTTTGTGAAATACACAGTCACATGTTTTGATACTACGTGTCCTGCGTTGAACTTTGATGAAACGTTACCTTACTGACCATTCATTTTGGTTGGACAAGCCTGATTTTAGAATTCGTTCATGTATATTGTCAACAAATTTCAATTTTGTCGTTTTTTTGCAACGCAGTAAAATTCCAGGTATTCGAGCTGTGCGAAGGCGGTTCGTTGCTCAATCGCTTGCGCAGTATGGAGAAACCTGTGCTATTGGCAACGCAATTATTGGAATTTTCTCGACAAATCGCCAAGGGCATGGCTTATTTGGAAAGTCGTCGATTCATACATCGAGATTTGGCCACCAGAAATGTGCTGCTAACGTCTGACGAAAAGGTAAAAAGCTCTGTTTTACGACAGTGATGATCAGGGATAAGTAGATATGAGAGCTTGCATTAGCAACGTTTTGTGTGAAAAAAATGAAAAAGAATCCTTCCAATTTCCGACTGTGCCTAGGTTTCGCGAGGTGGTCGAGACCATGGGCGTGTGAGACCGAAAAAGCGTTTATTTTCAGACGGCAAAAATTGGCGATTTCGGTCTGATGCGAGCATTGCCCGATCAAGATGAGCATTACGTGATGACGAATCAAACAAAAGTGCCGTTTGCTTGGTGAGGTTGCTTGTCTGTTTTGTTGTTGTATGGCTTTATTGCTTTGTTTGTTGTTTTTATCATTTAAATTCACAGGTGCGCCCCCGAATCACTACGCCGTCGTCAGTTCTCACACGCCAGCGATGTTTGGTCGTTTGGCGTGACGTTGTGGGAGATTTTCTCGTACGGCGAGGAACCGTGGTGCGGCTCGCGGGGTGTTGAGGTTTGTTTTTTGATTGACTTTTTTTGTTTTGAACCAAACAGGATTCAATTGTTTGCGTTTTTTTTTCTTCAGATTCTGGAGAAAATCACGACCGGCGAGCGACTCAAGCGCACACAGTTCTGTCCGAATGGGGCTTACAGTCTGATGATGCATTGTTGGGCGCCGGAACCGGAAAATCGACCTCGTTTCTCGGGGCTGAAAGAATCTCTCAAGGAGGTTGGTGGCAGCTGGCAGATGTTGTTGAGTTGTGGTCGTAAAAAAACTCGTGTTTTACACAAAAAAATGATTTGTCGATAATTTACTCCAGTTCCGATTCTCAATTGCCGAAGCGCGCGAGCCGCAACAGCCGCAGTCAGTGACTGGCGGTGGGCAAAATCTGTTGGAAGTGCGAGTGGATGACCGTGTTATTGTGGTCGATGGAAAGTCAGTTTCATGTATCTTTCCGTTTGCGATTGTTTGTTATTCATCCTTTTTTCGTGCCGAACCACCCAGGAAGCTGCTTCGTACGTCATATCATCGCCCACTTTTGATGGCGCTGTCAGAATTTGTTGTGACATGTACGTTGTTAGGCTATGCGATGCATTTCCACGCGCCCATATATGTATGCGCGCTGGACTAGCTTTATCAGCTGTTCGTATTCATAATATTTTTGCATTTCGCAACACACGTCTCCGTCTGACCCGCACATCAACAACCAAAACAAGCACGCGCCTTTTTTGAAACGTTGCTCTGGCTGGCAAGCTATCGTATCAACACACGAAGAAATATGCACCTGAGTAAACATAGTCAGCCAGGGTTGAGCTTTGTTGCAAGCGTGTGTGCTGTGTGATTGTGTGAATTTTATTTAGGTTCGGCATTGCCATTTTTTGCATTACAGCTAAACCCATTTTGTATTTCAAATGTGGTTTTACAAGACGTGCCGGCAAAATCCGTTTAAGCGGTTCAAACAACTCGGTTTTTTTAGCGACGAGCCAAAGTGTCTATTTTTTGCGATGTTCATTTTGTAGTGCTGGACTTGCGCACAAAATCCACAGTCACTCCAATGGTGACGTGTGCACGCGCGCATTTGTTTGAGCGTTTTTTTGTTGCGCGTGATTTTTCAACCTCTGTTGGTTGGTTAAGGTTAGAGAGGTGGTGCACTGCACACAATTTTTTTAAAACTATGACACACAAGTGCTGTTGGGGGTCTGTTGTTGACTCAGAGCACCACTAAATATTTTGTGTGCGCATTTTTGTGTTCAGTTGCGTTGCACAACGCACGCACACGCGCCGCTGCGGGACAGATAGGCTTCGGATCTGGAATGTTTGGTTTTCGGACCATAGTTTATGCACATGTTGTCTGTTGTGGGTGTTATGCCTTCGATGAGATTAAACTATTTATGAACACAAATCTTGGCTGACTGGTTGTACGGGGGTTGGTGAAATATATGGTTCAATCAAATAAATGTTGATGTGGAAATGTCATTTTCGCAAAGACATTAATTGAGAAGGTTTGCATTTTGTCATGGTGCGAATGTGAAATGAAAAGGTTGTCTGGTTGATTTATTTTCACAAAACAATGTAGAGGGTCCATGATGTGGTGTTCAACCGGTATTGTGCAACTGATAGCGCAAAAAACATGCGTGTAAGTCGAAAAAAAAATGTCAGTAAACCAAATCTGGCATTGCAAAATCCCCGGGTGATTATAGAATGTGGCACAACAAAACTGCAAACACAAAATACACGCAGGTGCGTATTTTCGACGTGTCCCGTTTGTGCTACACAACGTCGTAAAATAGGCGCTGAACGCGGCATTGACCATATCGGTGTTGTGTCTGAATGAGTAATTCTGAATCATTGAGTAGGTTATTGTCACACACGCGCTTGAATTGTGCTGGTTGTATTTTTGCCAGCTGTGCTTGAACTGAACTTGACTTATCTGTTTTTTTAGGGTGGCGTGGCTAAACGACAAGCTTTATTCTACCACAAAACTTGCAGTGGGCCATTGCTAAGTGAATTACTTTAAAATAAGCAGTGATAACAGTGACATTATTTTTATTTCAGCGCCGATCAAACCTACTGGTTGTGTCAAAGTGTTCGAACTCGACGATACGGCCGTGTGCCGAGACGGATCCTCATGTTGAACACGCAGCAACAACATCGAAGGGGCGGATCCCATAGATGGCAGATATCACATCCACTCAAAGGTTGGAAGTATTGTTGATCGTCACTAAAAATTTTTATGAAATAATGGGACGTGACTTATAGGCTCATTTATTCACGCCGGCCATGGTGATGCCAAGGGCGGTCCGAGCTGGGGTCAGCCGGATAAAATTGACGATTTGTATCTGAAGAATCCTATGCCGGTCAATATGGAAGCAGGTTTGGGTGTGCGCTTTTTTGTTTACTTTTTTGTTTTGTCATAAACAGCATTATGTTTTACTCATATTACTTATCGACATTGCAACAGTAATACAATTTACAATTTATTAATTTCTTAAATATTTTTTTCTCTAAAAAGACAATTTTTCTTTTAAAATTTATCATTTTTACTAAGTGAGTTTCACATGGCGATTGTGCTATTCGGCTGACGAGCGGGGGGCACAACGTCACGCCGATGGTCTCGAATACCCCGCGAAACCAAGGCGTAGACAGGACTCCAAATTAATTTTTTCAATAATTTGCTAAATACAACAGTCACACAATGCTCTCGCATCCCCTTACTACTTTTCAACATTGCACGAAATTAAACTTCCCCTCAATCCAGCTGGTGCGGGCGCACGCGAAAGCACACCCGAAGTGATTCCGTCAATTTTGGACATGTCACAAACGTCGACGTCAACCTCCGGTCAGAGTAGCAGGACCAGCCGACCCCTCAGACCACCACCGCCGAAAACGTCTGGCCCAACTACGGACACTTTGATTGGGCTGGATGATATGTATGGAAATACAACGGTCATTGCGCAGCCGGGGGGATGTGAGTAGTGTGCTTTTTATTAAAACATTGGGTAAAACATTATTTATGAACATTTCAAATAAATTTCGGATTGATTGTTTATTTTCCAGCAATCTCAACACGATCGGCATTTTCGGTAGCGAACACGTCGTTCGGCGACGACCCATTCGCTCCGTTCGATGACTTTGATGATGTACAATCGCTGGATCCATACGGTGCGATCAAAGATCTCGATTCGAACAAACCCGTCCCGGCTCAGATACGGATTAATGGAATTGCGCACACTTCCACCGCGGCTGAGACAAGCACTCGTCCGCCTGAGACTGGCGGGATATATTATTCGGCGCCACCGCCCCTGGAAAAACCCAGTCCTGACATATCGAATCGTCCAGTGCAGCAGCAACAACAACAGATACAAATGTCGAGATTACAAACCACGTCAGCACTTCAACAGTCGCAGAATGTCACGAATTCTGATATCAACGAAACGCTGTCGAAAATATTCGCACATAAAAACGCCATTCCGAACGCGGCTCTACCGAAGTCGCAAAATTCCGATTTCGGCGCAGCGGCGTTTGATTCCTATTGCTCTACGCAACAGGCGGGTGCACACAAACCAGTGTCGGTGTTGGCTGATCCTGGATTGACGGCTGCTTCGAATGCCACCTGGAACACCAGCATCAGTCTGCCACCACCTCCCACAGCGTCGCAGGTTCGACAGAGCAGAATCAGCGCCGCTGCCACCCCGGCACCAGTGAGGGCTCAAGCGACTGGCATTGCTACGCCGCGGGGCCCGGCTCCGGTCAATGCTGTCAAGGTACTACCCCAGGCACCCGCAACCAACGCTCAGATCTCAAGTCCTGCTGCCGCGGCAGCACCTAATCGGGTTATGTCTGTCAGAATTCCTGAACCGCAGCCGCCTGCTATTGCTGTCGCTGCACCTGTGCATAAACCACATGAACCGGATCCGTTTGAGGTTTGTGCTTGTTTTTTCGGGATATGTATTGGTTTTTTTGTTCTTGTACTGTACCGTTTTTCAGGTTCCGACCAACATCAAGCAGCTGGCGACACGGCCACGTTACAGCGAGCTAATGACACAAGCAGCAGATTCAAAGACCGCATCAATGCAGCAACAACCTCACAATCTATCATTGAATGAGCCGAGTTCGAGTCAACCGCACCAACCGACGACGCCGGCCCCATTCTCGGCGCCCCCTGTTGCCGCATCGCCAAGCGACACCCCGGTCCTTGGAGTACAACCAAAAGTGACCGGTCACGGTCAGCCTGCAGCTGAGACACGGTCAAAGTCACCACAACCACAAGCATCGGCAGCTGGCTTTGCAACGGGTGCGGGATCGGCATGGAAGACGTTCATGGTCAACTTGCCGCCACCGCCCGCCTGTCTGAATCTCCCGCCGCAACCCGGCTTTGGCGACAACGCTGGTGCTCAGGGTTGGTTTTGCTTCGAAGCTATTTACGAATGCTTTCTTTTGCAAAACGACGATGTAATTGTTGTTGCTGTGGTCCTGAATGCCGATTGCCTGATAGGTTTGATTTTGCAAAACGATATTTTTATAATTAATATTAAGCGCGTCCAACTTTCAGTCTCGTCACATCGTCCCGTGACGCTGGCTGGTGCCCCCAATCCACCAGACACAAATGTGCCATTGTGGTCGATGCACGCGCATCAACAACCCCCTAGTTATCCGGCCGCATTGCCTGCTCACTCGTTCACGTCGGTGCTGCAGCCACAGTTGACGGGGCCCGCTGCTATGCCGACCGCTTCGAGTTGGTGGGGGCCTGAGTTTCTTTGTTTGGTTGTTTGATCGGTCTTGAAGATTGTAAGTTTTGTAAATCCATGACATGTTGCAGTGTATTGCCTGCAGAGCAGTATATGCGGCTACCTCTCCAAAGTGTGAGTTCTTGTCAGGCAACACAATTGTTTGCAGAACTATAGTTACAAGACCGGGCCGAAAGGGTTACAAAATCGAAGAATGCAATATTACGATGGAGAATCGCAAGCCGGTCGAGGTTATTTAGACAGTAGCTTTTCGATGAAAACGTTCGACAGTAACGTATTTCTGTACAATGGCCAGAACAGAATGGCCAGGAATTGTCCAAGTATTATGACGATGCATGTATGCGATCGTCCAAGTGTGCGCAAATGATGTTCTGGACGTAAATAGTGGGATGCCAGGAGAAAGCAGGAACAAATCAGGATTTGCACCGCGATCACCCACACCCAGTTGCCTAAAACGGATAGAAATGAACTGGCGTTGGATACCCAATCATCGGGACCTTGCAGGACGCCCAGAACGACATAGACATATGACCAAGCTTGTACGTTAGAGGAGCTTAGAATATTTTTCGTCAGATTCTTCGGATCGAAGGCTTTCAAAGCCATGTCTGCTTCGCCACTAGTTAGGTAAGGCCGAGTGTCGGCGAAAGGAATGTGTGTAAAGTTCACCAGATCGAAGATGACTTCAGCTTTTAGCAGCATGGCAAATCCTTCCACCAGAATGCCGGAGTTGGGGCACGCTTGCGTGATTCTAAAATAAGTTTGATGCAAAGTCGCAGTCATGCCGGTACGGCATGCTGCCTCGTGGGTAAGCCAACCGATTGGGTTCATTTAAGCCCGTGAGTGGCCTTCTAGCTCGTCAGGAAATTTGCCCGGAACGCTTCTGGCACGCAAAAACGGTGCTTCGTCAACTTGCCTACCAGCTACAGCGAACATTGACCAAGCTGAAAATTTAATCCCCGAAGTGCATGGGGACTGAATTGTTTGCTGTGAAAGAATAAAAACTTTAATGCCACAGCTAAGTGAGATAAACAGCAACTTCATTCGGCACGGAACAATAAAACTGAGCCGTGAAGACGCAAAGGAGGTAAAGTAGCCAGTTTGTTCAGTATGCGTACGTACTAGTGCACATTGATGTATGAATAACACAGTTCAGTTACAACAAATAAGCAGGCGACAAATAGACCTATAAATCAGCAACAATGTTATTCCGAATATGTTACTCAGTTGCAATGATTGTTCCTCGCTCCTGGAGGTACAGTTTCTGTACTTATGCTGCAGTGCTGCGAAGTAACGTTCATTGATTATTTGCAGTCCCAAATGAGTGCGATCAATGGCTTTGTTGAATCTGACCATGATACCACTTGGAACTGTGTGTGCATTGAACAGCAAATACGCCGGGGTTCATAAAGCTCACGTAGATCAACGGCTCTGAATTGCTGTTCGCAGGTCAAACTGCGGATGATGGCCACCTCCGTTTTGGGTATGACACCGATCATGTGCCCTGTCCTGACAGCGGCCAAGTGACTGTGCAGCCAGTCATTCACGTCATGCTCGATTATCGGTGTGTGTCGAAAGTTCAACGACCGCGATCGAGCCCTTTTCCATATTTCATCCTGCGCTTGTTGGCCGTTTGTGGAGATGAACAGACGTGTGTCTTCCTCTGTCACCGCCAGAACTAGCTCATCGAGATTTTCAAACTGAATGAGCGGTTTCTCCAACAGAATGGAAGTTAGAAGACCATTTCTGTACAGTCCAATGAATAAAATGGTCATGAAGTGGCCGATGAATGAAACCAGAGAGAGCGAACGCATGTGATGTTGTGGGCGGATGAAGTAGGACACGAACTTGAAATACGCTCGTGTCAGTAAGTCGATCACGATCAGACAAAGCCAAACCCAGTGGCCGAAAACGGACAGAAATGAGCTGGCGTTCGACATCCAATCATTCGGATGTGCCAATGCCGGCATAGTAATATGATCAAACCGGCACTTCCTTGGAACTGACAATGTTTTTTGACAGATTTCTTGTGTCGACTGCTGTCAAAACTAAATCAGCATCGCCTTTCGCTAAATAGACGGGCGTGTCGGCAAATGAGATATTCCTCCAATCAAGCAGAGTATAGTTCATTTGCACTTCACGCATGAGTATGGCGAATCCCTCCACCACTAAGCCGGGTGTCGGACGCGTATTTGTGGATTTGTAAGTTTGACTCGAACCCACAATCTTGTCGATAAGGGATGTTTTCCTTTGGATACGCCACTCTAATCAGCTCATTTCCGCTTGATGTGGGCATGTTTTAAGCCTACTGATGGCAGTTTTAAACGAAATGGAAGGACTGTCAGAATATCTGTCCACAGAATCTGATTCAGCGATGACTGGTTTAGAATAACTCTGTAAGGTTTTGTGTTAGGTTTAGAATAACTCGGTAAGGTTTTGTGCTAAAACGTTCAGGTCGTGTTACATGTTTCACTGAAGTCAATGCTGAACGTTGTTTGCATAAAAACTTTCACAAATGCGTGGCACAAACACCATGCGTCCAATTCGATTAATTTTCAAAGCATTTCAATTCAGTATTATTTGATCACCATCAAATTTGCCAAATGAATGGCTTACAGTATGATTCATGTATGACACGTAATCATTGAATAGCAGAGCTCCACTACAACACAAATGCATGCAGCTGCCAGCCCAATAATGAGAAACAGTGTCATTCCAAATATGTTACTTATTGATAGTGATTGGTTATCTGGCTCTTGATGACCACAATTTCGGTGTCTGCTTCGCAACGCGCTCGTGTAACGTTTCTTGATCGACTGCAGTCCCAAGCCTGTGTTGTCAATAGCGTGATTGATCCGAGTTACTGTTTCGCGCTTGACTCTTTGCGCGTTGAACAGCAGATAGACGGGCTGGCTGAGTTGACGCAGTAGCACAAATCGAACTTGCGGTTTGCATGTCAGACTGAGCACGACATTGACTTCGTCACTCGGTATGATGCCGAACATTCGGCCTGCTCTGACATCGGGCAGATATGCGAGCCACTCGGCAACGTGTCGCTTCAAAATCGGTGGATGTCGATCAAATGCCTGACCGAGCGACTGTGACTCGGCACTGGCTCGTATCTGCGACATCATTCCCTGCCCGTTCACGGCAAGGAACAGCTGACTCGGTCCACTGGTGACGGTTTGAATCAGTTCATCCAGGTGTTGAAATTGCCTCAGCTGTGTTTGCAACAAAATACGAGACAACAGACCGGTTCTGTACAAACCGGTGAACAGAATGGCCAGAAATTGACCGAGCAGCATGACGAGCGACAGCGTGCGCATGTGGTGCTCCGGTCGAATAAAATGAACCACAAACGCAAAGTAACTTCGGATCAGAACATGGGTCGCAATGAGAACTATCCACACCCAACTGCCGAAGACCGACAGAAACAACGATGCGTTCGACCACCAGTCATGGGGCGATTGGTTTGTGCCAATGCCGACGTAGTCGTGTGACCAGGCGAACACTTGGTTGGAGCGGCGAGTGTTTGTGGAGAGATTGTGTGAATGTGAATCGAAGGTCGTCAGTGCGAAGTCAATGTCGCCTTTTTCCAAATGTTGCATCGTGTCAGCAAACGAGATGTTGGTTAGATCAATAATTGTGAAATTCAGACGCGCTGCGTGTAACAGAATGGCGAATCCTTCAACCATATGTCCGGGTCTGGGGCACGATCTTGTAACCTGTAGGTTCGATTTCACACCGCAGTCATGGCGATAAGGCATGTTCTGTCCTGGATAACCCAATCGAAGCGGTTCAGTAACGCCAAATTGGTGCATTTCCACCGTACTTGTCCAGAAATATCGCTTTGGACGATTGACGCTAAAACTCCATTTGCAGAAAAAAACTGTCATTCGACACTTCGTACTCAAAACGCATTTGCCCTAATTGACTTGAACATTTGGTGCGGATCGGGTTACGCGCTTACAATGCAAAACTGTTTCGCTGATACTCGGCTACACACACTAAAAAACGAAATTACTAAATTGCATACGATAGTTGCGTCATTGCTCTGTGTGTTCTGACCTGTGAGAACAAACAGAAACATAAATTACACAGAAACGCAGGAAAATTCATTCACATGACCAGACGGACGGGGCCCTGTCATCACCGTAACTATATTCCACTCCAATTTCATTGCAGACGCCACTTCAGCATCGCCAACGCCACGCAACCGTCCGTCTTCTTCACTTGGTTTGCCGACCTCTTCAGTTCAATCAACTGCTGCTGCTGCTAGTGGTGATGGTGGTGCCGTGCTGGATCTGTTTGATCCGCTCACTTCGAAACCACACGTTAATCTCGTCCAACAAGTACAACAGCGCGCGCCGTTCGCGTCGTAAGTGATCGAGCAATAGTTTGTTAAAAAAAGATTTTAAGAAAAAAGCTTTTTTCCATAAACGTTTCTGTCCACACGCAGAGCCGAACGATGCACGATCGTGCTGAAACGCTGCGAACAGAGCGTCGAACGCGCTGTTTGCGAGTTGAAGGTGGAGAAATTGGTGGACATGGGCGTGGCCTGTGACCGCAGCGTGGCGCACCGCGCTCTTCAGTCGGCAAAATGGGATCTGAATGCCGCTGCGGATGTGCTCGTCAACTCGTTGTGATCGATTGGGCCTTTTCAGTTTGTTGTTGATGCATTTTGATAGTGAACCTTTTAGTGGCCTGAGCACTAGCTGCTGTCATAAATGACAGCGGATGAATCGAAATTGTACATAAGCCTGATTTATTTTAGTTTTTTACTGTTCGCGTATAATTAACCCCAATCTCTGGCAGTCGATTCTGATTTTATGAAATGCAGGTATCCTACCGCTGGGCGTGCTCCTCAGATTTCCACACAAGTCTCCCATTTTTGTTGTTTTTTTGGCATAAGTGCAGTATATTCATTATTTTGCTCCAGCTTTTAGCCGTTCATGTGCTTGTACATTGTCTGCTGTGTATCATGTAATCCCACAAATTCAACACGAAATGCTACTTACCATATTTGCTGTTTTCAATATTTGCGTCAAAGTTGTTTTGAAGAACTGGCCTTGGCGAGCATTTATTTCTTCGAACGAACATGCGCTCCGCCGGTTCTTGCTTGCTGCTGCTATGTGAGTACAGTTGTGATTTGAAGTTACCTAATTGCTTCATAAAACGTTGTGTCAAAATTTGTTTCTTCATATTTTAGTGTCAGTTGCCTGATCTTTCCGTTTCTTTTTTCGTTGTCCTGTCTACGTTGTGTTATTCATACTTTATCAGTCGTTTATTTATGTGGCACTTTTGTAACCCTAACAATTGTATCATACCAATTTTTCGCAATCAAGCAGTTGCAGTTATCATGAAGTGCAAGACTTTAGCGTTTCTAGCGTTATGATTACTGTATGTATGTGATAAAGTTTTATTGAAATCAAACCGTTGTTCGTGCCTCAGATTACTGGTTGAAATAGCCACGCACATTTCTTGGAAAGCGCTTACTATAATAATTCACCTAAAATTCGTTGACAGTTTGTCGAGTGACAACATTTTTCAGCTTTACCGAAACGATGTGCGATAAGCATGCAGCCACGTCTGCTATTGATGATACGATAACGCCCGAACAAGTGGCGGTAGGCGTGATTTTGTGTTGTATGTTTTAGCATTTTTTGTCAATTTTGAGCACAGTTCCAATCGGCAGGAATATGAAACATCATACAACGCACGCGTCCGGTCGGGCGGCCATGCTTCGCCGCGCCAAACGTGTGACTACGCATTTGCGTTGACGCACTCGCAAAGACGATCCGATATTCCGTTGGGCATTTCACTCTTCAATGGTGGGCGTTTGTTGTTAATTTTCTTGTGTACGTGAAATTTAGATTGTTTCTTTATCCAATTTTATCTGCAGATCTAAGGCATCGCGCCGACGCCGGTAGCGATGTGGTTGATGACGCTCGGTACTTCACTGCCGCTGCGTACGCCCGATTGCAGGTCAGTTACTGGTTATGCAATAGAATTATCAGTTTACTAAAACAGGAAGACGTATGTCTGTCTGTGGCCCCCTCCCTCGGAGGTGCGGACGGGTCAATTTTCACGGGTAGGTTTGGGTATGCTAGCCGGGCCGTAGGCACAGCTCCCGTCTAGTTTAGAAAATTTTTAATACGCGCCTTGTTCAGAATTACGACCGTGCCCTGGCGGTGATCGCTGATCGAGACAAAGCCGTGCACGGACAGAGAAATACGAGATTTGATGCGCTGAGATACGAAATCCAGTGGCGAAAGGCCAAAGGTGATTATTTGAATTGTTTATGTTTTCTTGTGAATATTAATGAACATATTTATTTTTTTAGACTGTTCAGGTGTTATCTATCAAAGTGCGGTAACAGTCGGAGTGGGCGTGGTGGCCGGTTTGATTATTTGGAAAATCATATCAATGAGATCGCGTTGAAGCATCTGTTCATTTGTAGAAATTCGCTTTGAAGTTATTTGTTATTGTGCCAGTATATGAAATAGCTGTACCGTGTCTGCACCATGAAATTTGCGCCTGAAATTGTATACACTCTGTCAGGTCCAAAGCATGCATGAAAATAGCAATTGTCTTCCCATATTATTGTTGTTAGTATGTATTTGTATTGTTTGTATACCTAGTTCTGGGGGTGTTCGCTTTTTTTACTCATGAGATCTCTGATCCCGCGCTTGCCGGTTTGTCCGCACGATGTGGGTTTTCGATGGAAAGTTTCTGTTTTCGTGGTGTTTACTGTTGTTGTGGTGCTGTTCTGTTCTTACCCCGTGTCGAATTTCTACTTTTTCGCAAATCACTGTGGTGCACTGTTCGATCTTTACTGATTCATTCCCAAAGTCTCTCGAAAGAGAACATGCTGCGGATTCGATGTTTTGCAAAATGTGACATGAAAATTGGAAACCCTTGTATAAAAATGAAAGTGCTACTTGGGAGGCAGTTACTCATTGTTTAGTTTCATGTGCAGTTTTTGCTGCTAATTCGCGCTATACTTTTCTCGCCATGATTTCATCGTCCTGAACTTAAAAAATTGCAGTTTTCAGTTGATGACAAGATTTAAACCAACCACGCTTTGGATGTTGGAGTTGGTTGGTGCTAATGCTGTTGTGAGCTGTGGGTGAGCACGGCCCAGAACAGCCAAGCCGGTGTTATCAAGGACACGTCAGTCACGCTGCGTTCCATCGGTGCACGACGCAGACTACGTTCTGTGGTTTTCCATTCCAGCGTTTTATTTTTGCTTGCTTCTGTGGTAAGTTGTAAGTGCAGGTTTTTCGTGTTTGGTGACTCATCATTTTCCACATTATTATCGCTTTGTATTGTAACAGTACTGTAAGGAAATCTGGCACTGATTGCAGAACACAAACAATCTTCAATTTTGCGGTGCATATCTCCCTGATTCCCGACAGAAATGGGTCGGACGACTGCGTTGTCATTCGCACTTGTCGCTTTGGTTTGCCTTTTAATTTTCACGCAAGTGCATGGCGCATCGAAGGCGCAGTCAATTGTGACCTCATTGGACACAAAATGGGCACAAACCAGTCTTGTGGCTGAAATCAGGTTGGGGAAATATTTTTTTGCTATCGATTCATGCAAATTTGGTCTTTTTAATTTGGATTGTGATTTTTTTCAGTGAATTTCTGGCCAAGGACGGCAGCCACCATTTCTGGGATTTCATCGACGTGATTACCAAACATGAGAAAGCGCAACAATTGATGGAATGTGGGTTGCGGCATTTTGTTTTTTGTGTACAACATCTGTTTTTGAGCACCAAATAATAATAATATTTCAGTTTCACAAAAAGACCTGTACGATTTCGCCATTCGGCAAGCACAATCACTAATCAGTCGGCCCAGGGTTGAACTGTTGCGATTTGCGATCTCGTTGAGAGCGCACTCACCAACGGTCGAGCTACACAGACAGGTACGGGCTGGGAATGGACGGGAAAAGTAGGGATGGGACCCGGAAAATGTACATTTTATTTTACTTCAACCTTCAACCACATGAGAGTAATTGCAAAAGAAACCAATAATCATGATTATTTCATCAAACATGATTGTGCGTTCGATTTGCGTCCCATGTTCTTGCTGTCATGCTCATCAGTTTGGATTTTGCAAAAAAAAATTTATTCAATCCAATCCAACAAACGTCCATATTCCAGTTGGCCACATCCCACCCCGAATCGCAACGTTGTGCTGCGTTCATTGACGTGAATGGTCAAGCGACATGTCTGCCTGGACAGCTCAATGATTTGCTTGAGCACGCTGCCGATCGGTGAGGGAAAATTTTTTTAATTTTACCAGCGACATGTAAAATTATGTTTTTGATGTGTGTTGGAAAGTTATCGCCCAAAAATGTTTTACACATGCGCAAAGTCTGCGGGTGAGACCATGTGACATGATCTTATTTCTTCTTTCCTCGTGACTGAAACAAAGCAAATCAGTTAAATTCTGGTATGAATGCTAAAAAATGAAAACAACCTGGCTGGAACCATCCAGCGTTCATGTCATTGTCAGCAAAGCTTCGAAAGAAAAAAATTTAAAAAATATCCCGTTTCTCAGCGACCCGTCGCCGACCTTTACGTCCGACCATCATTTCATCGGCACGCGTGGTCTGCCGATTGTTGTGATTTTGTACGCGAACATCGTCCACCCGGTCGGACAGAAGTTCCATCGCGACTTGGCCCGATTGGCTGAGCAGCGCAGAATCGATTATGTGTTCCGACATTTCGATTACAGCGAGGTGCTAGATTTGGATCGTAACGTTGTTTGTGCTTCAATTCGATTTTATGATTTTTATTTTATTATGTCTAGGAAAGAGAAACGAAACGCGTTCGATTATCTGGTTATGGCGTTGAACTGGCGATAAAGAGCACCGAATACAAGGCACAAGATGATTCCAAGATCAAAGGTTTCGATTTATTTGGGATTTTTCCATGTTTGTTTTTATTTATATTACCTGTTTTCACCCACCCTTGAATACTGTGGCAAAAACCATCATCCCACGGTTTAGCAATATGCAAAACATTTCCTGTGCAGATTTTAAAAATGGATAAATTAACCTGACCTGTGTTCGGTTTATTTCAGCGAACGTCACTGAATCCGGCGCTGTGATTGAAGAGGAGGAAGAAACAGAAGATCTGCGCGGATTCAACTTCAAACTTTTGAAGTTATTTCATTTCGACAAATTTGCTTTTCCCCACATTTGTATTTTGTTGTTCATCACATTTCAAGCTCAGCTTTTCCCACAATGAAGCAAAATTCCACTTCCAGAAAACTGCACCCCGACCTCAAAGACAATCTGAACGATCTGAAATCGCATTTGTTTGAAGCAGATGAGCTGAAACCACTGAAAGTTTGGCAGCTGCAAGATTTGAGTTATCAAGCCGGACAACGGGTGTTGAATGCGGCGAAGGACGAAGCTCTCGACGTTATGAAGGAAATCAGTCAGAACTTTCCGCTGCACGCGCGGTTAGTGACAGTGTGGTTGTTAGAAATATTTGTGCTGTGCGTATAACACGCTGTTTTTGCTGCAAATGCTGTTCCATTCTGTGAGGCAATGTTCCAAGAAATCTTCGCGTGAGATGCGAGAGCGGTAGTGTTGCTGTGAAAAGCAGGCCACAAGGCGCTGCCTAGGGTTGTGCTCCAAACTCGAATAATTCTGAATTTCTTAACATGCGCTTTTTCCAAATTCTTTCCAGAACGTTGAAAAAAGTCTTTCAGCGACCTAACGCGCACCACGGTGAAGTCCGACTTTCGGTCCGAAGTCGAAGCGAATCAGGAGAAATGGGAAGACATCGGTGTGGCCGTTGGCGATTCGGCGTTGTTCATCAACGGTATCCTCACAGATTTGGACTCAATGGATGTTTACCAGTTGTTGGATATGTTGAAGAAAGAGGAACGACTCGCCGATGGATTCTTTCAGGTCGAGAAATGTTCTGTCGCTTGCATATTTTTTAACGATTATAGTAAACTTCCAAATTCGCTGCCACACAGTGAAATACGCCCTATAGTTAATGTCACGTTCTAAACCCGAAAGTCAACCTTTGAAACATTCGGGCAGCAGACGTACGTGCAGCTTGCCAGCCAGCCAGGCAGCTGCGCGCAATGTTTCAGAACTGCGTGTGGTTAGCGTTCCGGTTCAGAACGTGATATTAACTACGGGGTGTACTTTATTGTGCGGCAGCGAATTTGGAAAAATTTACTATATCACATTTTTATGATAAAGCTGTGTTTAGCCGCCCACGACAACTGCTGAAACACTCAAAGAAACTAGCTGTTTCAGATGGGATTTCGCCGGGAATATCTAACACTGGTCATGAATCTTGACCTGCGTGAAGACCAATCACAGTATGCGATTGACTACAGGGAGGCGTTGCCGGACGTTAGTTCATTTCCTGTGTGAAACATATTTTTTCTCTTTTATTGTGTTTCATTTTTTGTTTGGTTTCAGTACGTGAACGATCTGGACAACGACCCCGAGTACAAGGAGTGGGGCAACTCAGTGCAAATGATGATCCAACCGTATTTCCCGGGCATGATCCGGCCGATTGCGCGAAACTTCTTCACGCTATTGTTTGTCGTTAATCCGGCCCAGCGCAGTGGATTCAATTTGCTGAAGATCGCGTACTCTTTCTATGCGCATCAGATTCCGATACGGTAAGTTAGAGAATTAATGGCAGAGTGCTATGATATACTTTTGGGTGCGTTCTGCGGATTAACGGTACAACGTTTTGTTATCGTGCCTATTGTATTTGTTTTGCTTCACTGCTCTTCAATGACGCATAAGACAACGCAGATAAATTAAGCCATGAAACCATAGTTGTTACAAGATTGTGTCCATCGCCAGTGTGGTTTGGGGCACTCGGCTTTTGAATACCTTCGCAAAAAACCGGTGAACATTTTGGAAAATAAAAGCATGTTGCAAAAAGTCATACACAGCTCAGATTTCGGTATCACATGGAGAATTATCTTGGCAAGGAATAATGAACGTTTTGGAAAACCAAACAACTCAAATTTCAGTATCGCATTGAGCTTCGTGGTGAATACGGATCGTGCCGTGTCTGGCTACGACGATGTCGGTGTGGCATTGCTGAATCTCTACAATTTCTTCAAAGACGACACCGGGCGCACGTCAAAGGGCCTCAGAGCCATTAGTGACGTACGTTGGTTTGGACTTTCGATTGACGGGGAGGGAATTGAATTTGGGTTGAGTTTCGTTGTGTTTTTGGTTCAGCTTTGCAAATCTGGGTAGTTTATATCTGAAATGTACGTTCAGTATCATGGTCACACTACGTATATAGAACACAGATGGGCGCTCGCCAGCATGTGTTGTTCTGAAATTCTGAATTCACAAATAACCAAACCGTGACACCAAACCCCAGTTCGGTCCGTTGTTGTGTTCTCAGGTGTTCGACGTTTCCGACGACTGGGATAATCTCAAAGTGCAGCGAGTGGTCGACTATTTCAAACGGCACTACAAGGACGAAGACCCGGACATGGTGTTTGGTAAGGACAGCGACTACGACAAGGGCAGACAGGCCGGCGCGCAGTTTCTGCAGACTAGTGGACTCAATACGGCACCAAAGGTGCGTTGAGATTAGTGATGGCAGTGTTTAGCGGATTTTGGATGGTTTACGGGACGGTTGCATGACGCAAGAAAGCTATTTTCACGCGCCTTTTTTGAATTGAGTCCATTTCCGGCAATCATTTCAGGTGCTGCTCAATGGTGTGGTACTGGACGAAGCTGGCATTGTGGCCGATAGGTTGGCTTTGATGTTCCTTGGGTCATTTGTTTTCATTAATAAATGGGTACCAGACGCTAAAATGTTTTGCTATTTGTGTAAAAATGGCGGTGCTCTGATCAGATTCGTTGATTTTATCTCGTGGCTTTTAGCCACTGTGGACGAAATAACCAAAGGTATAGAAATGGAAAAAATATTTCGATTTCCTGACAAGAAATGAGCTGTGAGCATCGCGTGGCACGTGTACAATAGGCGATTCTCTCCTCTTATGATACGACCGTATCCACTCCGATAAACAGATTCGAGGAGACCGTGATCAATACGATCATGAAAATCACGCCTCGTATTCAACGCGCGATAATGGACGGCAAACTGACCGACAAACAAAGTGTGGGCAAATGGATTATGGAGCAGGGCGATGTGATGCCACGACTAAATCCCAGAATTCTCGAGTCCGAAAAACGAACTGTGACGCGACCGAGGTCGAAATTTCTCGACCTCACTGATGTGATGGGTTAGTTGATTGTGTTTTCAGTTGCGAGGTCGTAACCATTAATACCAGTGTCCGGCTGGATGATGTTTCACTCACAACTTTATATGTGGAACTCGAAGGCACATTTCTGGAAAGCCAGGTTTTTCCACAATTACAACACCCATTTGATTGCAGAATACCGGCCGAGCACCCTGAATGAATTCAAAAAGCTGACCGAACGCCAGCAAAGCCAATACTTCCTTGACCGCAGCAAGTACCTGATCCGAACCTATGAGGCAGCGATGCGACCCCTGACTGTGTGGGTCGTGGGTGACATGGACACGAAGGAGGGCCGCGAATTGTTCTATCAAGCCATCAGGCATTTGGTCAGTTTGATTATTATTCATTTGTTTTTGTTCAGTTCCAAGTGTGGCCCTAATAAAGTGATCGGTTATGTAAAGTCAACTTTATATACCGTTGTGGCGGAACATTTGTTGTTCGCTGAACTTGACACAAGTTGCACATGCCCGAATAACTTCAAGTTTTGTTTGCCACTCCACTGGTTGTGACCGACAGCGTTTCCAAACGATCAAACACGCCCTGTTCCCGTTTGCAGAAACACTCGCATCAGATGCGCGTGAGTCTGATCCACAACTCGGCCAACCCGAATGCCAAACCCAGCAAGATTGCGCGATTGATCCAAGCCGCCGTACGGTTGTTGCCCGATCAACACGCCAAACAATTCGTGACGAAATTGGTGAAGGAAGAGAATGTGAAAGCGTTGTCGGATGGCAGCACGAATATCGACGAACTGGCTGTGCACGTGAGTGTGGTGGGTTGGCAGTGGATTTTTGACAAAAATACCACTGAAAGACACGTTTTTGGGTAGCTCGCGCTCGACGTAGGTACCTAACCTGGGACAATACGCACACAACCAGGCCACAGGCCCCAACTACGTAACTGATAGATCGGGATGAATTTGATTGATTGGCTTGCTGTGTGCTTACCGACGATGACCTGGTGCACCGCCACAGAAAAAACATAGGTAACCGTCGACAACGGGCCCTGAATTATAATACTTTGATATTCAACTGCCGCGCTTCCGTCGGCGGGACCGCGCAATGATGGAGCAAAAGAGCAAATTGGCAAATTTTTCTTATCGCAGGGCATGAATGTTCAAGTGTTCAAGAAGGAGCTCGGCTATATGGAGGACGACTTTCTGGCGATTCACAGCCACTACGCGGCCAAAGTGCTTGAACTGCAGCCGGGCCAGCGAGCACTGGTCGCTAATGGACAGGTATGTATGTTGTTTTATTCGGTTCATCTTTTTCACTTGCACTTGAAAAGCTTTTTTTAAGATCTTCGGCCCGCTCGATGACGAAGAGAGATTCGATGCCGAAGATTTCATGCTGCTCGAACGCTATGTGATGGCACGACATGCGGACGTGATCGCTGATCAGATTGTTAAGTGGGAAGTGAGCAATGATGATGATAAGTGAGTGATTTTGGTGGTTTTTTTTGTTTGGTTGACGTTTTCTGCGTGTTTTCTCACACCGGTGATTTGTGCTAAAAAGTGTTTGATAGTGTTTTATTTATTTTTTTTATCTTTGCGCTATCTCTGTAACCCAAAAGTCAATGCTTAATATAATTTTGATAAAGCATTTTCGCTTTGCATTATGCTTGGAAGAGTTCAATGGTCCAATATATTTGATGCGAAATGGTCCGCGATCATTGCAGGGCGAGCAATCTGGTAGCGCGTGTATCATCGCTGGTCATGACCGATCCGATACAGAAACGACGACACTGGATTCAGTTGGCCAATGACAAACACAGGTGTCTACCTCTTCATTATATTCTTATGAAACATCAGCCAGCTAACCATATTTGATTGCAGTGTGATCACGCTAACGGCTCCGTCAATGCGCTCAGCCACGTTCGACATTATGGCAATCGTTGACCCGTTGTCACGTGACGCGCAGAAAATCTCGCATCTGTTGAGTGTGCTCAAAGACGTGGTGAATGCGGACATACAGCTGGCCATGAACTGCAAGCCGAAACTGTCGGAAATGCCGCTGAAAAAGTGCGCATTTTTTTCTCTTGTTTTGTTTGTTTAGTGTTTGTCAAACTATCGACAACTGGTACTCAGGTATTCTTTGACTCAAACGTGCTGTATTTCTTCTGATAAACGCCCGGGCGCTTATTACTTGGGGTGATGGTAGCCCTGGGCCCTACGACATTAATTGGAGACGGACGCTTATGTTCTTCAGGGCATCTAGATTCGTCAGTTTTCCTTCTTTCGTCAGGTTTCTTTCTCTAGATAAAGAAACTGCCAACTTAATAGAATTTTGACGTCTCACGTAACGCAGGTATGATCTTCTGACGTGTTACAATCGAATCCGAACACCATCAGATTACCCTTGATAGCTACTTGGTGGGAAGTTTTCAAAAATGAATCACGTTACAGTATTTATCAACCTGAGACCGGTGCGTTTACTGCGTTTATTAGAAGAAATACAAACTATGTATTGTAGTTTCTATCGAATGATCGTCGAACCCGAGCTGCAATTCACGTCCGAAGGCGCGCTGCGACCCGGCCCGGCGGCCAGATTTGTGTCGATGCCGAAGAAAGAACTGCTCACGCTCAATGTTATACCGCCCGATAATTGGATGGTAGATGAATCGAGAATCCATTATCCAGTTTTTCAACCTTTTATAACAATTTGCGAATTCAAAATTCAGGTTGAGGCCGTTCGGGCATTCCACGACTTGGACAACATCAAGATGGAAACGGTGGACGGCGACATTATTGCCGAATTCGAACTCGAACATCTGTTGCTCGAAGGTCTATTTAGTTTTTTCTTTCGATGTGATTGATTTACAGAAATCTGGTTCGCAGGACATTGTTACGATGAAGTGACCGGCAATCCGCCCAGAGGTCTGCAGTTTACGTTGAGTCGACCCGGAACTGAGAATTATGAACATGATACGATTGTAATGGCTAATTTGGTCGGTGTCTTTTTTGAATCGTGAATCTGAAATTGGTTTGACGGGATGAAATGATGCCACGATCAGTTTGACAAGCGACAAACGCGTTCATTATTTCTGCCGACTGCAACATTTTCAGGGCTATTTCCAACTGAAAGCCGCCCCGGGTGCCTGGGTGTTGCGATTGCGAACTGGGAAATCGTCAGAGATTTACGATATCACAACGTTTGTCCAGCGGTGGAACTGTTGATTTCCGTTTCAACATTCTTGAATTTCTCGTCAATTCCATTTTCACCACCAAACCAATAAATATTCATTCTTCAGCCATCTGAACACGGACTCGCCTGCCAACAGTGTCGACGTGAGTGTGCTCATCGATAGTCTCACGTCCAAAGTTATTCGCGTTCGAGTCGCGAAGAAACCGGACAAGATCAAGGCCAATCTGTTGACGGATGAAGGAGACAAGGATGAGGAGGACGAGGAGGAGGGAGGAGGATCAATCTGGAAGACCATATCAACGTTGGTGCTGCTGCTCGCTTTTTGGTGTCTGTTTGAAAAAATGTTGAATCTGGGGTGGTTAAAAATTGTAGTGAACGAATGCTTAACACGAGGTCGGGATGCGTTCTCGGACGCATCCGAATCTCCACAACGGGAGAAAACACTGACCAGTTCACGTTGGTCAAAAAACTAACGCACCATCTCGTACCAGGACCATCATCAGCAAACACACGTGTTTCACTTTCCACCCGCGTCCGCTTTAGTGCTCCCTTTGTCATAGTGGAAAGTGGAAACGAAAATATTTTCATTTCCAAGTTTAACATTTCCATTTTCCAATATGACCAAGCGCATACTGGAAAGTGGAAATTAAACAAAACATTTTCTGTGTAAAATCTGACCAGTCAGTGGCCAAAAATTGAGCGGAACAAAATATGTTTTTGTCATATGTCAAAACATGACTGCTGCAGAAAATGTTTTCTTGCATTTCCACTTTCCAGCATGCCCTTAGTCATATTGGAAAATGGAAATGGAAAACTTGGACACAGAAAATATTTTCATTTCCATGTGCCACTATGATTAAGAGAGCCATAAAGCTTATATGGCTAATTAAAATACGTCCTCCTGCTCATGAACTTTGAGAAATTGGCAATTTAGATTCGTTAACGATCGTCTGATCGCGTAAGATATCCGTTTTACGTCCTATTCGCTCAGCGTGCTCTGTTCTGTCCGTACTTTACCTCTCAACTTTGAATCTGTTATTACGTGCCATCCATTGTGCATCTATTTTGTAGTTGAAACATTTTTGACGTTTATTCTTTGGTTATATTCGACTGGTTAATTATCTGTGCAGTTAAGATATTGTGAAAGTGGAAGATATTGGAAAATTACCAGCAAAATATTGTGTGTCAAGATATTAACAAATCGAAACATATTTAATTGACGCAGGACCATATCTGGTGGCACGAAGGAAAGTTACGATACGATCAATATATTCTCGCTTGCTTCTGGTCATTTGTATGAGAGATTTCTCAGGTTGGGTTTTTGTGCTTCCTTTATCGCGATCTCGAAAGCGTTTTTTTTTCGGTTATCAAACTAGTGCCTTTGTAATTCAGGCTAATGATGCTGTCGGTGACCAAGCATACGAAACATCCTGTAAAATTCTGGCTGCTGAAGAACTACTTATCGCCTTATTTCAAGGTTTGGGGTTGATTTTTGGCAAGAAAATGTTGATGGATCAGAAGTTTTGCAAATGCTTTTCCAGCAATTTCTGCCATACATGGCCGAACACTACAACTTTTCGTACGAGCTCGTTCAGTACAAATGGCCGCGTTGGTTGCATCAACAAACCGAAAAGCAGCGTGTCATGTGGGGGTGAGGGTTTAGACAATGTTCCTGGCACGAAACTTGAACCAACAGAATAAACAAATATAATAAATAATTGCAGCTACAAAATTCTCTTCCTCGATGTGCTGTTCCCGCTGGATGTGAGAAAAATTTTGTTCGTCGACGCTGATCAGATTGTCAGGTGGGATAATTTATGCTTTATTTTGCGCGTATGTTCCGAATATTAGTGCCGAGCGTAAATGTTTGCGTTTTCTTTTCGCACTTTTTGTTCTGCAGTGCTTCCGTGATATTTTGCATGTGGCGTTCGTAAGTTTGCAACTGAGGTCGTACTACGACAATTAATGTGAAGCTTGAATAAAAAACTACTCGAACAGTGATGACCCTGATGTTGCAGGGCCGACATGATGGACCTGATGACCCTGAATTTGGAAGGTGCGCCCTACGCGTACACGCCGTTCTGCGACAGTCGCAGGGAGATGGATGGGTTCCGATTCTGGAAGCAGGGATATTGGGCCAATCATCTGGGACATCGAAAGTATCACATCAGGTGTGACTTTGTAATGCTAAAAGATAAAGGCGACGTTTGATGGAATCAAACGTTCTTGTTTGGTTGACACGGAACTCAATCAAGCATGGTATGAACTTTTTTCGCAAGCTTACAATAACACCCAAATGTTTCGTCACATCGGTAAAGTAAAATTGCAGTTTAAGCAGTTTTGATCAGTGATCAACATTGTGAAAAAACGGCACGAGAATGAATAAAGTAATATAAAATAATAATTTCAGCGCACTCTACGTGGTTGATTTGAAGAAATTCCGTCAGATCGCTGCTGGCGACCGATTACGCGGCCAATACCAGGGGTTGAGTGCCGATCCGAACAGTTTATCCAATTTGGATCAGGTGAACAACATTATGTGCATATCTATTGTTTTTTCGTGCAGAGTTTTTTCTGATCGAAGTCATGTATGCAACCCAGCAACTGGTGATGACCTGGCGCAGCGCCAATCTGTGAAGGCAGGTCGAAAAACGGGTGCCAAAAAGCACACTGTCGTGGAATTCGCATTTTATTCGCAGGATCTGCCCAACAACATGATCCATCAAGTCAAACTCAAATCACTGCCGCAAGAATGGCTGTGGTGCGAAACGTGGTGTGATGACGCGTCCAAAAAGCACGCAAAAACCATAGATTTGGTCGGTTTGGCTTCGTTTTATGCCCATGCATTTTTTGTGTTTGTAGTCGAACACAAGTTCGATCATCCATTTACTTGATTTCAGTGCAACAATCCGCAGACGAAAGAGCCGAAACTGCAATCAGCAATGCGGATAGTACCAGAATGGTTGGATTATGATGGAGAGATCAAGAAACTCCAGGAACGATATGACCAGGGAGCGCCGGCCAAGACTGTTGAAACATCACATGCTGACAGCACTGCCAAACACACGCACAAACATGACGATGGGGAGTTATAGGGGACGGAGACTGTAGGTTGTATTAATCACGTTTGATCGTAAATCAATTTCGAAATTATTGGTGTCCTGCGCATGAGCGTGTTGCCGTCACGCTAATCCAGTTTGGCGGTGATGTTTACAGCTTTTCGCTCTTTTCATGTAAACTTCGCAGTGGAATAAAGCAAGTCAAGGCAACATGTGCTCATACGCTCGACACTAAGATTCTTACTTACAGCAGTCGAGGAGACGCCTTGAATGCAGTAATGTCGTTTCATTGTTATATTTATTGTATCACTGTAAAATTTTGTCTGGTTTGGCTGATGTAGCGTATTTGTTTTTGTTACATGTAGGAACCAATCAGGTTGCGCTCCTCTGATGTGCAAGAAATAATAGTCTAGTTAGTTGAATTCTAGCCCAGAATACTTGGTTTTGGAATTATTTGAAATTTCCTGGATCACATTTCGCGAATAATTGCACATTTCTGCTGCTTGATTTATGACTTTATGTCGGGTATTGTTTTGGTTAATAACGTTGTTACTGGCTATATATTACTTCCCATTATTTAATCTAAAATTCGTGTTCTATCGTGATAATCTGTGAAAAGTGTCTGTTATTATAGCTGTCGATAATTAGTACGATTAAGCATGTTCTTGTTGATTTCTTGGTTGTTTGTATGTTTTCGTTGTGTTTTCTCACGCTGCTGTGAGTGTGTGTTGCCTGCAAAACGCTCAATCTCAGATTGTGCTGTGCCCCTATTTCTTGTTATTTGTCGTGTGCGGTCAATTTGGGTGTTTCACGTGCCGATAAAAATGGTCAAATTTGAAGCGTTCACTGGTACTCTTGCGTCTGATGATATCTCATTGGTTACAACTTGTCCAATTAAATATATTTATGTTGTCTTTCCTTGTTCACTCGTCCAGCAATCGGATCGCTTGGCAGTGATCACCATAGCCAGTGTATGAAACGTTTCCGTGTCGTACAATGACCACAAACATTTCTCTGCTTCTCGGCACCTGGCAATGACCACCCGTCTGCACCGTTTGTGGCAGCCGGGTGACCCGCGGCCTCGCGTGTTTCTGCCGAATTTCTGGATGAAATTGGTCAAACCGCAGCCGAACGAAAAACTGCCGCCAAACATGGTCAAATTCATGATACCCATTCAGTGAGTGGCGCGCTGTTGTTTGATCTTCCATGTTTCATGAAAAAGTGCCGTGTATTTTACTCTATATTTGCAGTCCATGCTTGTTACGCACGGCACTAATATTTTGCTGAATGATGTCTGATTGCTTTTTTGCAGAATGGGCAAAGAAGACGTGCGTGAATACCTGCAGAAGGTCTACGACTTGCCAGTGAGACAAGTCAATACACGTCTGGTTGAAGGAATGAAATATCATCAGGTTGGAAGTCTAAAGGCAAACTACTTCAACACGAGCCCGAATTCGGAGGTGGTGTGCTTGCAAAACGAAAAGAAAGAAACTCCTAATGCGCCATTTTGCATTCTGCAACGTGTAACATTCCCGTAATCAGCTGCTACGCGTGAATGTTTCACCAATTTGCCATCTCCGGAATCGAGCCCGGGTCGGTGTACTATTGCTATAGTGTTTCCTTTTTATGCAAGTCAAAGGAAACAAGCTACCCCACGTTATAACTCAACTCCAGTTTGTGGTCGAGATTTCAGAAACCAATGAAAGAGATTAAGAATGTGTCCTTGTTAATCCAAGCACGACACTCAACAGCAAACATGGTGAAATGTTTCATTGACATGCTGGCAGCGCACACGCACAAAGCTCACAGTGAGCATGTGAAACATTGTTGTTGTTAGATTCCACAGGCAAACTTTGACACGTTTTTGCCAGCTGCCTGATTGAATCGAAATTGTAATCTCGACCTCAACTTGAAGTTCAGTTATAACACGTGCCCGCGCATTTCCTTGGACCAAGAAAAACAGGAAACACTATACATATATCGTGTTTCGAACCGTGTGTATAATACTTTTACCAAGCTCCTTGGTGTAAAACTGTATAATAGATCGTCTGGACTGAGCAGTGCTGACGACAGCTGTGTATTTGCATAAGCCGTGATGTCTTGCGCGACTACACCAGGTCGTGTGTGTGTTTGAGTGAGGAGTCACGTGGCCATTTGGTGCGTTCGCACTGATGATGACCTGATGCACCGCCCGCGTATGAAAACAGGTCGATACGGGCAACCAAAGCAGCGCTGCACAGCTTTAAATTGTGCGATTTGTTTCTGTTTGCTGTTTTAGGATCAATACAATCCGGTGAGAACGGCTGTGCTTGAAAAGGAAGAAGATGAGAAATACGCTTATGTTACCATGGTTGGGTTTTTTTGTTGACGCTTCTTGCGGGAACAAAAGTTCATGACGAAACAGCATTCGCATCCCACGAAGAACTTCCAATTCAATATAAAAGATTGTCCCACAAAAAATGTTTCATATTTCAGTTATATTTGTTCTTGTCTTGGCAGCCTCGTTCGTTCAGATTAAGTGGCAAAAAAAAACAAATGATCCCAAATTACAGCCGCGCGACATGCAATTCACGTATCCGGATCTGTTCCGTACATCCGAGACCAAGGACATCAACACACGAATGTTGCAGCGCGTGGACGAGAAACGGCAGACAGTGAGAAAATATCAGCATCGTGACGATCGCAAAGGCACCTGGACCAGATGGTTTAGGTTTTGATGTTTCACAACTCTACCAGATGCTGTTGTTGTAAATACAAGTAAAGTACAACAATTATTATGAGATCTTTGTTTATATGTTTGGTGCGCAAGTCGTTGTTTTGCATTTGTCAGTATAAAAACGAATATCATGCGTCGTCAGTTGGGTTTTGATTTGGGTAAAGGCAAACCAGCCGTTCTTTGCATGCCTGGACCATACCGTATCACCCTGAATTCTTAGACACGGGTTACTGTAGCCACTTCTCCTGTCATTTGCGTGTGAAGGCGCCAAGATCGTGAACATTTAGCGCATGCTGTCGTTGGGTGTGCGTGTGTGTTTTTTATCGGCTTCACACACAAACCACGTGGGACGCTCAGTAACCCGAACCATTTTTAGGTGTGTAACCGTTCAGGATGATATGGTCTAGGTCTGCAAAGCACGGCTGGTTTGCCTAACCTTTCTTTTTATTTTCTTATCGTGTTTTCTGTTTGCGTTTTTTTCGCTGAACCGGACCCCAAATTCGGGGCCGGTTAGCGTGGACCGGTCGACCGCGGGTTTGAGTTACGGTAATGGGAATTATCCGCTGGCTGTAACCGCGCAGCAGACCGCCATCGTTAGCTACGTTGAAGTACGGTACGGTACGGTTGAAGTACGTAGTTACGGTAGCTATGTTGACGTCTTGAATGTACCGTAGCTAAAACCTACGGTCAGCGGTCGACCGGTCCACACTAACCGTTCTCGAATATTCATTGTTAATAAGTCACTTCAGAAGCTTCGGGCCGGGCCCCTTCTAATTCAAATGAGGTCGGCATCAAACTTGCGCGCTCCGTGCTGCAAAAGCGCGGACGCACCCAGTTTGATACCGGCCCCAAATGTTTTGGTTCCAGTAACGGATTTGTTGCTTTTATTTAGAATGTGAAGCGGCGATTGATCAGTTTCTGTGAACTCTTTTAAAGGGTGTGTCTAACGTCTCCTAACCCCATGTTTTTTTGGGTGGAATTGAAAGATGCCCCCGAAAGGCCGCCGTGTGCAAAAAACCGCGTCTTCTAACTCGCTAAATCGCGAAATCTTGAGGGTTACTTTTCGAATAAAATCAATTTCCGGACACAAATTCGGTCCGTCACTAAATGCCTCCGGACCGAGACATGAAGTTCATATGAATTATTTTTGCACTGGTTTTCTTCGGCCATTGCTGTTGGAAATTTTCTTTTTGTTGTTTTCCATTGGAAATATGGTTGTTTGTTAAATTTTGAACACTTTTTCAGATGGTTTTACGATCGTTCTATTCAAGATTGCAGCAGAACTCCACCGCATTCGCCGTGTTTGCGTCGTTTGGCCGTTGATTTGTTGTGCAGCAGAGGTCAAGGAAGGAACCAGTGTCGTCGTTCCTGGTCCGGCGCGGCGGTTAGTGTGCGTACTCATTTTTTTGAGTGGCGGTTGGTGTACCTCCCTGGGAGGGGGAAGAGGGAGACCCAAAATCAGGAACAAGTCATTTTTGTGAAGTCGAAAAATTGACCTATTTTTAGGTTTTACTCCTTTTTGGAAAGAATTTTCCATGATTTTTTTATGTTGTATAGCGACCAACTGAAAAAAAACGTTTTTTTTTCGGGAAAAGCGGAAAAACCGTTTTTTCGGAGCCCGGTAATTTTCGAAAGTAAATTACCCGGAAAAAATATTTATGGTCTCTGGACGAAAGGCAAAAATTGAGGCGGTTAGTGCACCTGGTAGGCCTGGGCATAATACCACTTTTAACACCCAGTACCAATGCCCAATACCAATACCGGGTGAGACCCAATACCAATACCAATTCCCAATACCAAAGCAATACCATACCACTGAAGTGCCTTGCCTGGTATTGGGTTTGGCATTGGTTTGGTCTTGGTATTGTGTATCGGGTACTGGGTTGATACTGGTATTGAGTGTTGGGCAGTACAGTGGCAGGCCAAATGACCCAGCAACATACCCTAGGGGAGGGTGCATAGGTGGAAAAAATCGGAGCGGGTAGGGGGTAGTGAATCTGGGATTTTGGGGGGAACTCGGTTTGGGGGGGGGGGTGGGGGAAGATTTTTCGGGGCGGGTAGGGTACAACACAAGTTTTTTCGGGTGCCTGTTTTTATGTACTAAAAAGTGCACATATCGCGCGCAGCGCGAGATTTTTTGCACTTTTTAGTGTTTTCGGTCGAAATTTGGGCATTTTTGACCGAAAAATGGGCATGTTGAGGGTAAAAATCGGGGCGGGTAGGGTACCAGGGCGGGGCGGGTAGGGGGAGAGTAGGGTACCAGAGCGGGCGGGTAGGGGGTAGCATACCAGGCCGGGGCGAGTAGGGTACCATTGGGGGACCCCCACTATGGGTGGGCACAATACCCAATACCCAATACCAATACCACCCATACCCAATACCAATACTAAGACCAATACCCAATACCAGTGGTGTCGTTGGGGGGGGGGGAAGGGGGGTTACCCCCCTAGTATCCGGTATCTTGATTTTTTTACCCAGGGGTATCCGGTATCCTGACTTTTTGTCCAGGGGTATCCTACCCTAAAATTTTTCCGAAAACCGTAAAAATCGCCCACTTTTACCTCCAAAATGCTCAAAATCGCTTGCTGACGCAAGCATGACCCCCAAAATGACCGTTTTTGCGCTTCCAGCACCAATTTTGCTCAATTTTCCTCTGAAAAATTGACCTTTTTTTGAACAACCCCCCCTGGGTATCCGAGATTTTTTATTTTGGGGGCAACCCCCCCCTGGTATCCGAGATTTTTCATTTTGGGTATCCGGTATCCGAAAATTTTGGATTTTGGGTATCCGGTATCCTGACTTTTTGATTTCCCAACGACACCACTGCCCAACACCCAATACCAATACCAACCCACCCAATACTCAATACCGATACCAACCCAATACCAAACACAATACCAGGCACTTCAGTAGTATTGATCTGGTATTGGGTATTGGTGTTGGGTCTCACCCGGTATTGGTATTCGGTCACCAATTTGGTATTGGCATTGGGTATTGGTACAGGGCCGGTATTGGTATTGGGTGTCAAAAGTGGTATTGGGCCCAGGCCTACCCCCACCCCCCAGCCACAGCACTGGGGAGAAGGTTCCCGAGCTGCTCGAGATACCCCTAGAGACGGCTACCCAAGATACCCGTATGGTCCGTCAAAAGGCAAAAAATGCGGTTTTTTGCATGCAATTTTACTGCAAAATTGGCCTAAAAATAGGTACTTTTTGACATCTTGGTGTTTGCGCGCAGAGCGCGCGATTTCTAGGGGTTCCGAGGTCGAAAAATGCCCGTTTTTGCCTTTGAAAAGCATAAACCTACTGGCTCGAGATACCCTTTGGGACAGTGGTGTCGTTACGGGGGGTTGGGGGGGGTTACCCCTCCTGGTATGGGGTATGGGAAATCCGCCGGGGGCATGGGGTATGGGAAATTTTTCACTTTTGGAACACGCACCCCTAAGAAATGACTTTTTGACCCCGAGAAGTACCAAAATTGGCCATTTTTTGTCCAAAAATGTCAAAAATCGCTTGCTGCCGCAAGAAAACTCTGTTTTAAGCACTTTTTAGACCAATTTTTGGCACTTTTAGAAGATGTTTGGGGTCATTTTTTCAAAAACCCCACCCTCGGGTTTGGGAAATTTTTGAGTTTTTGGAGAAACTCCGGAATTCCTCAAGTACTGGAAATTTATGTGAAAAAAACGGTTTTTTTCGACAATATAAATACGGTAATTGTAGTCACTGTGGGTATTGGTATTGAAGCTGGCCTGTATTGCTATTGGGTATTGGTATTGGGTTTGCTCAGGTATTGAAATCCAGAAAGACCCAATACCAAACCAATGCCAAACTGAATACCCGACTCAAAACACAATACCAAACCAATACCAAACCCAATACCAACCCAATACCATACTAAAAACCCAATGCCCAACCAATACCAAGACAAATATCCAAGACCAACACCAATACCAACCCAATACTCAATACCAATACCAAACCCAATACCAGGGACTTTAGTAGTATTCATTTGGTATTGGATATTGGTATTGGGTCTCACCCGGTATTGGTAATGGGTCCCCAATTTGAGAAGAAGAAGAATTCGAAAAAAAGAAGCGAACTCTGTGCGAAGCGCAATTTTTTGGAGGCTTTTGGTAAAAAAAGCGCGTTTGCGGTGCGTAGTTTGGGGGCATGGGGTAATACCCCCCAAACCTGGGTCAGCTATCTGTGTATGTTTTTTCCTTCAAAATGCCCATTTTTCGGTCAAAAATGACCAAATTTCGCTACGCGCGATATATGCACTAAGTAGCATATAAAAATAGGCACCCCAAAAAATTGTATTGTACCCTACCCGCCCCGAAAAATCTTCCCCCTCCCCCCAAACCGGATTTCCACCCCCCCCCCCCAAGATCCCAGGTACACTACCCCCTACCCGCCCCGGATTTTTCCACCTATGTACCCTACCCGCCCCGCCAAAGTAGCCACAGCACTGCCCCCCTACCCCCCCCCCCCCCCCCGGATTTTTCACACCTGTGTACCCTGCCCGCCCGCCAAAGCAGCCACCACTGGTGTCGGATGTCGGTCGGGGGCCTCCAGATGTAGGGTGTCGGTTTTTTGGAGCCGACACACGGCACTTACTGTTCAAAACATCAGTTTTGTTGAGAGAAGTGTCTTGAGAGTAAATGGACGTGTCTTCCTGGCTGGCAGCCAAAGCCGAACCCTGAATGAAAGCCTGTGCAGTTAGATTTTTCTGGAAGTTTTCTTCAAATTGACAGGTCTTCCTGGCTGGCGGCCTAAGCCTATGACTGGCCCTGAATGAAAGCCTGAGCAGCTGTACAGTTGTAGATGTTTACTTCATATGGATGTCTTTGTGGCTGGCGGCCGAAGCCTGTGAAAAAGCCTGAGCCCAAGATTATATTCATGTCTGATCCGATGCCAGTTTATCAAGTGTAGGGGTGATGTTTAACTCGTGCGTCGCGAGCGACACGAATACCCACCTCCAACAAATTTTTTTCATCATGACTTTTTCGTTTTCAGGGTTTTTTCGCGGTCTTTCGTTTTCGGGTTTTTCCGGGATTTCCGTTTCGGTTTTTTTCCGGGTTCTCGATGACCACCGTTGGGTTTTGTACCCTGCACCACTGTGATGTGTACAGCCTGCACCAGTGGTGTCGTTGGGAAATCAAAAAGTCAGGATACCGGATACCCAAAATCCAAAATTTTCGGATACCGGATACCCAAAATGAAAAATCTCGGATACCAGGGGGGGTTGCTCCCTAAAATAAAAAATCTCGGATACCCAGGGGGGGTTGTTCAAAAAAAGTCCATTTTTTAAGAGGAAAATTGAGCAAAATCGGTGTTGAAAGCGCAAAAAATGGTCATTTTGGGGGTTATGCTTGCGCTAGCAAGCGATTTTGAGCATTTTGGAGGTAAAAATGGGCGATGTTTGCCGTTTTCGGAAAATTTTTAGGGTAGGATACCCTTGGACAAAAAGTCAGGATACCGGATACCCCTGGGTAAAAAAATCAAGATACCGGATACCGGATACTAGGGGGGGTAACCCCCTTCCCCCCCAACGACACCACTGGCCTGCACCACTTCAGATTTAGTCAACTTTGTGTATCCTGCACCACTGCAGACAGCATAGTGCTTCGGGCCAGTGTAGTTCCTGATCCGGCGCGGCGGTTAGTGTACCTACCCCTTTTTTTCTTGCGGCGGCTAGTGTACCTACCTGGGGGAAGGGGGGACGACCCAAATTCATGAAAAAGTCACTTTTTGAGGTGGAAAATTTGACCGATTTTTTGGTTTTTTTGGAAAAAATTCTCCATAAAAAGGGTATTTTGGCGACTTTTGACAACATCGACCCAAAAATTACCCATTTTAGGCCTAAAAATGTCCATTTTAGCCCTAAAATGCCTATTTTGGGCAAAAATTGAGGCGGTTAGTGCACCTGGCGCGGCGGTTAGTGTACTAGTGTACCTTGGTCGCGGCGGTTAGTGCACCTTAGGGGGGGACCCCCTCCCCCCAGGAACTACACTGCTTCGGGCAGTGTAGTGCCTGGGGGATGACGCGGGGGGAGTGTCGGTACCTTGCAACGTCACTTGGGTCCAGTGTAGTTCTTGGGGGGGAGGGGGCCCCCTCGAGTACGCCTGTTCCCCCTCCATGGTACGCCTGCCCCCTACTGTTGCCCTTCCGAAAAAGTAGGGTGCCGCTTGTTCCAGTGGTGTCGTTGGGAAATCAAAAAGTCAGGATACCGGATACCCAAAATCCAAAATTTTCGGATACCGGATACCCAAAATGAAAAATCTCGGATACCAGGGGGGGGTTGCCTCCCAAAATAAAAAATCTCGGATACCCAGGGGGGGGTTGTTCAAAAAAGGTCAATTTTTTTAGACGAAAATTGAGCAAAATTGGTGTTGGAAGCGCAAAAACGGTCATTTTTGGGGGTTATGCTTGCGCCAGCAAGCGATTTTCTGCATTTTAGAGGTAAAAATGGGTGATTTTTACGGTTTTCGGAAAAATTTTAGGGTAGGATACCCCTGGACAAAAAGTCAGGATACCGGATACCCCTGGGTGAAAAAATCAAGATACCGGATACCGGATACTAGGGGGGGTAACCCCCCCTTCCCCCCCCCAACGACACCACTGGCTTGTTCCCCTTACAGACCTGGAACTACACTGCTTGTGACTTGTCAATCTCACTGGTACACATCCCGACCGTGTGATGTTTCAGTCATCGGTATCAACTCTTTCCGCGTGACATGGCTTCGTTGATCGAAAACATGTTGAGGAGGGGCGAGCGTGACCGGCACATCAAGGTGTGCGTTATTTTTGACCAGCTTTTGTCAGAATGGTTTGTTTGGAAATTGTGTTGGCTCCCACGGGCCTTCAAATGCCAGGTTTCGATTTCGAGTTGGACTCTTGCGGAAAGAAACCACAGACATCTTTTTTATCACAAACTGCTCAAGCTCCTGACACATGAAACTATTTGACATTGATTTTCCATTGGAACAGTCTTTCTTGTTTGTCTTTCAAGTTGGCTGTCAGCACCTGACTGTAAGAAGAAAATGACTGACCACTCGCAGTCGTGTCCATAACCAAGTAGTAATTAGCAACGGTTTGACTGGTCGATGAGTCAGTGGTCTAGCTACCATGTGGGGTGGCAACCTACTGTACCATCGACTAGAGATGGGCGGCAGTCCACCTACTGTACGGGGCGAACCAAGGGGTTATCCGGGAACAAAATTTTTTCATGTTTGTATATTGATGAAAATGTGCGATAAAACGCTGCGGTTTTTCATTTGTTTGGAGTGAAAAACACCGATTTTATGCTATTTTGAGCGAAAAAATCGCAACCTACTATAGCAGCCGAGGAGTGGCGGGGCGACATACCCACTGCACCAGGGCGTCGACCTACCTGCTACTGTACCTAGGGGGACCTCCCCCCTCAGCTACCCCACTGAGATGAGTTTACTTGTGCTTCCTTATGTGTAGCACAACGAAAAACTGGCGCATTGCTGTTATGCTTGTTTGAGTGCATGACCGTATTCATTCGTCACAATGTGTTCAACTGAAGCTCAGTCAGCTGCAGGATCCTGCCATCAAACCACCTGAGCGCCGTCCATTCGGCACTTTACAAAAAGCCTGCGACGACGGTATCGACCAAATTGTTGCAAGTAAAAAGGTGAGCATGCCTCTATGTTTTTGCACATTCTTTATTATAGCAATGGACTTTCAGAAACGCCTCCTTGCCAATCGAAATGAAGTGCCGACAGCATGTTGGTTTCCTTTTTTGTTCATGCTCGTATTCTAGGGCTCTGAAGCACAGAAGTTGGATTTAGCGACGTCATCCAAAAGAAATAGCAGCAAGTCGGTCAACAAAATCAGAGGGCCCTACAGGACCAGCATTGAATCAGACACTGCTGCAAGGCGTCAACAACCACAACGCAGCAAGAAAGGTAGTTGTCTTTTTTTTATTTTTCTTGTTGTTATCAGATTTGACCCCTCAGATTTCGTGATACAGGTAATCTACTTGTCATCGTCAAAGGCAAGAGTTCATCGTGGCGCGCTACGATCGATCGCAGCCAACCTCCAAAAAAGAAAAAAAGACACGTTGGACGACCAGGACAGGTTTTGGTTGTTACTTTTTCATTTATTTGTTGCTTTGATGTTCGTGTAACGTGCCGAGTCTATTCAAACAGATTTACGCTAAAAGCTATTGCTGCTGCAAATGTAGCATCAAGTGTCAATCATTGACCGAGCTCCGTACTCATCTTGAATCGGCACATGCGCGACATGTGTGGATGTGTGACACATGCGGTCAAACTCTGCAGTCACAATACAATTTGAATCGACACTATAGGAACATTCACGGTTGGTTGGTCGGAATGAACTTTAATGTAAAATTGGAATATCAGTTTTTAAAGCAATTTTTGCAGCTCGTGCACTCAAATCAGGCACTGGTGTAAAGAAACAGACAATTTGCGGGTTCTGCCAGAAACGTTATGCGAAGCCACACACTTTGGTTGGCCTCCATTTCATTGTTGTGTTTTCGCAACAAATGACTGACTGTCGCTATCCACTTGGTTTTCAAGGCGCAACATTTGCGCACGGCTCATTGCTGGTCGCGACGTCGTTATGAGTGCATTCTGTGCAAGCGCATGTTCGCGACAAAGCAAAGTTTGGCCAAGCATCTGCAAACGCAATCACACAAATCCATGGCAATTCAGGCGACATGATTTTTTGCACTAGAGAGTCTATGTTTGTGTGTGTGTGTGTATCATGTGTGTGTAACGTGTGTTTGCATCATATCCCTGTTCTATATTGTGAGTTTCGTTTATTTTGTGCCAAAAATGTGCTGTTTCATGTTTCTCTGCGGTAAAGTTCTCGCGTGAAAAAAGTTTGTTGATGTTGTTTTGCTCATGTCGTGGTGTTGGCTGCGAGTGTGCCACATGTGCGCATTATCTTTGTATGTTGTTTTCTTTTTATTACACTTGCAACAACCAACCAGGATATCAACTCACACTTCGACCACGTGAATCAAGCGTACCTACCATTCGACTGTGCGAATGGAGGACAATTCAGGTTGACCATCAGCGTCTCTTTTAATAAATTTTAATGTCTAGGTTGGGCACTTATTTGTTCCCCTTGCTGGTGCACAGCCTGCTGACTTTTGGCTTTTATTTTAATAGTTGTTGCTAGGAATCGTACGTAACACTGCAGGCGATCATAAAAAGCTCACCTGCTCAGATTCTCGCTGTGCGATTTGTGGTTGTGTCGACCACCGACTGTTTCGAGTGCCCTGCCAAGAAACGATTGATTCGTGGATTGCAAACCCGAATGTCCCGGTCAATGCTGAAACATCAACAATGTTGAGCCGCGGCCAATGGATCTGCGAGCGACATTTTCGTGCACAGTACTTGCCGAGAAGAAAGTCGGACCGCCGATTGCCCCCCGCTGCTTTACCGTTGTACGAAATGGTTTGTCTCTGATTTCCAGTACGTTTTTATTGCTGATTGACGAAATGTCGCTTATGGAACCATAGTTTTCAAACCTAATTTCTAATGCGTGTGGTAGGTTGTGACTCGAATTTATGAGATATGTATTGAATTTTACTTGTTGCTGTTGCAGCCCGAGGCCACCGAGTCTCCCGTTGTCCCGCCAGTGAGTCGGCACCTTTCAAGTGCAACCACGATTTCCTCTGCTGGAAGTCAGACGTCCGCACCAGACTCGGACTACGTGCATCGCGAATCGACTGACACTGACGACGACAGGACATCACGGTGGTCAATAGAACGTCCAGAATGCGCATTAATCAATGGCAGAAGACTGGAACAATTGTTTCTTCGGTCCAAGTGCTCTAATTGCGTTAATTCGCTGGCTGCACCTGTCACGTACGAAGCCATCGGGGCCTGCGTGACCATGCGTGCCGTCTGTTCCGGCCCGTATCCACACGTGAATTACTTCGAATGTTTGGAAGCACTGGATGAGCGCAACACTACTTCTGCTGACGATCCTCAATCTCGAACGCGACGTGGCGGAACTCAAGTGTACAAAGGTGAGAGCTTCCGGTTTTGTGGCCAATGGCATAAGCGGTGAACGAGAATGCGATTGTGCTTTGAGGGCAGCCAGGCTCTCACACTACCGTCAGGTTTTGGGGCTAGTCCAAGGATGTCCATCTAAATGGTTCGACCCAGGCAGCCGCGGTCTTAGATTTCTGGCCGAAACCGCTGACCCCACCACACGTCAGGCGCTGCACATGCCATCAAAGCACACCGGAATCACTTTGCGCTTTTGCTTTCTGATGGCAGAGGAGTGTCTCAAAAGAGAGCAACATAATATTTCTGCTTTTCGCGTTTCAGCAGAGTGTAGCATGAGACTTTTGTTTTAATATTAAAAAATCGTTTACTTGAGCGAAATACATTTGAAAATTGTTTTGCAGAAAACGTTGCTTTGTACTGCATCTCAGCTGCTTTCAATTGCTATCAGTTGTGTCGACGTGTTTTCCAATGCCTTGGCGCACCGTTTGTGTCCCGATCTTCGTACCATTTGTGGCAACGCTCTGTTATTCGGGACAGTGCTGAGATGTTGTGCACATCCTCCACCGATGCGGTTTGGGACGGTGTGAAAGACAGAATGGGTGGAACAAAAGTACTGAATGTTTCAATGGACGGACGGTATTCAATCGTTGGATTCTCCGCCGGATCGTGCACGTATAGCGTGATCGATTGTGAAACAGGAAAGGTTGGTACCACTTGGTTTTCGAAACTATGACAAAAAAATTATTTTTAATCATTCAAGCATACATAGTTGAAGTGATCATGTGACCCTAATATATTTTTAATTTACTTGTTATTTATTATTAAATTTCTAATAAATTGCTTCGTGATAACCAACGATATGCATTTTCAGGTTTTATTCTGTGAGAACCAGCATCGTGTGTCGGGCAAAGTGAAAAATTCCGCTCAATTGGAAGTGGCATGTTTTGATCTGTCAATGAACCGCCTAGTGACCCTTTGTAACAACGACGGAGTGCCACTCTACAGCGTGTGCACCGACATGAGCGCAGCAATCAAATCACAAATGCATGCGCACTGGAAACGATATCTACATGTGTATGACATATATCACGTTGGAAAGTGCAAAATCAACCACATCAAAAAGGTTGGCTGCATAAAGTATGCGCTGCGTGATTTCCTAAAATGTATGGCGGGTTTTTCTTTTGTATGTACACAGGATTTGATGCGTTCATGTGGGTTTAAAGCAGCTAGTTCACAACACAACGTTAAAATTTTAACAAGGTCAGGCACATGTAGATTACTACTGCGCGCATTGAAATGTTCTTTGCACAATGTCCACAACCTCATCAACCTGGCCGCACCTGCGGTTGAGGTTTGAGGACAGCTGAAACATTTTTCATATTGTGTTTATGAGTGTGCTATAATGATAAAGTTTGCTAATATTCGATTTTCACGCAGCGGTTGTGTTTGTATTGGTCGCGCAATGACTTCATAAGAGTTGGTCAAATTTTTTTCCTGAATCGTGAAGCAGGAAGGCAATGGGGGATGACGTTGCGTTGCGCAATCATACACACAGAACGCAGTCAGTAAAATGACTCGCAGCATCGTGGGCGCTCTGCTAGATTATTTTCAGATGAAAGTGTTTTGTGTGAATCAAAATATCACAGTGGTTACGAGTGACTGAACGTGAATATCAGGATTGATTTGATGAATTCTTATATGGTCATTGTGCGACCAACAGCAGGAGACATCGTCGCTCTGGTGCGGCAAGGTTAACGCGGCTGTTGACGTTACATGTTTGTCGAAGTTTACCGTGTGCGCCGTACTAATCCATACGTGGCCGAGCTTCCAGAGGTGAAAGACTACATTAATTGCAGACCCGTGGTTTGAGTGCGAACGAACGAGTACTGATGTTGGATTTCCTCCCAGCGGTTATTGACCATCTTTATTGGGCTGTTGAATCCACCTCTCTGTTGCCGTTGAATGTTGAGGAGCGCGCGCGGTAAGAAATTTGAATATTTCGGTCGACGATATGTAAATACAGGTTTCACGTCACAATTTGCAGAATGGTGTTCGAGAAAATGAGATCCACAGAGCATCACTTGTTGGGCAGACACGAATGGAATGACGACCCTTCCTATTCAATTGTTCACCGATGTTCACACGACACAACAGACCTCGACCCGGACTCAGAGGTGGTAAAAAATGTTGAGGCAAGCCTTATTGCGCCTGCTTGAGTCTGTTATTTTCATTGATTTTATTAATTGGACCCTGAAATAACATAAAATTTCTCAAGTGGTTAGTGTTGCTTACCAGCGTTTTGTTAATAACGACAATTGCAGGATCGTCCGGTCACTATGAATGCCGACAATGCGGCCTATAGGGCGCTGACCCGGCCTTGGCAAACGGAATCGTTCAAAGACGAATGCGGCTATTTGGCTGAAATGGGACGAACCGGTCAAAACGAATCATTCAATGCGACAACGAACTTGTTTCTCCCGAAAGGCCGGCCGCACAAACGAATGGCAGTTGATATTGGCGTGCAATTGGCTGTTCACTGCCATAACACAATGCGTGACGCACGTATCCGGGCCGAGAAATCTATCTTAGTCAATCCGAATCAACTTGGTGATCATTTCAACTTTCAAGTACGTTTCATCGATTTTCTACCGCCATACAGATTTGGTTAGCCTGCTAGGGTGTTGAACCTAGGAGAGAACTGACCGAGGAACGCTTAGCACACACCAGACGCGGTATACACAACTTGTGCTGCACACCGTATTGTCACGATTAGAAGTCCCCGCGGCCCTAACGGGCCTCAAAAGAAGAATAGAAGCCCCCCATAAATAGAAGCCCCCCCCGCCCCGAACTTTTTGCATTTGAATCCATAAATTTTGTGTGGTAAGTGCCGTGGGATTTTATTTGTATAAAAGATTACATCTTGTTTGGGAACACAGAGCGCTGACAAAATTACATTTCGTGCAATTCATCTATACCACTAAAACAGGAAGACGTATGTATGTATGTCTGTATGTATGTCTGTGGCCCCCTCCCTCGTAAGGGCGGACGGGTCAATTTTCACGGGTAGCTTTGGGTATGCTAACGGGTCTTCGGGGGGGGGGGCACGGCACGGGCGCGGCGCTGTAGCCGGGCCGTAGGCACGGGTCCAGTCTTGTTCATAAAATGGACCAAAACAGTCGATGCATATGTTTTGAATGAATGTTCTGTTGGTCACGAAACACTGCAGGACACTTTTTGTTAGGTTTACAATTCTGTTGGTCATAACAGCACGGCAGGACATTTTTTGTTGTGTGTACATCTTGTTTCAATTAATTTTTTTCTGATCTGCCATGGGCAGTGATCTTTTATCGGAACATGAATTGACACCGTCTTTTAGAGGTCAACGGTAAAGCGAACACTTGGGCCCGTGGCGCCAATTGTGCCCAGATTCAAGCACCATCAACCGTTGGTGAGTACTGTGCGCTCGCTGATAGACACTGCTCTAAAACAGCGATCACACAGCTGCGAGGAAGGCGAGTTCCTCCGGCAAACGGTTGGTCAATGTTATATCGCATAAGTTGGTATAGCTATTGGTCGCACAATGACTATATAAGAATTGGTCAAATTTTTTTCCTGAATCGTGAAGAGGGAAAGTGACGGGGCAATGACGTTGCGTTGCGTGATCGCACACAAAGTATGTAGTAAAGAGAATGTTTCAGACCTGCGGCAACGTGGTTGATCTGCTAGATTATTTTTAGCTGAAAATGTTTTGTCAAAAATACAAGTAGCATAGTGGTTAAGGTTGAACCTGAAGATCAGGGTAGATGAATTCTGATTTAGTCATTGTGCGACCAATATCTGTGTTGCATATTCGTGAATTTGCATTCGTGATGCGTTCGCACACCCGCATATTCGTGAATTATTGTTTATTTGAACATACTAGGCGCTGACTCGTGTCCACGGTAGAAGCTGGAGTTCAGCTACTCCATCATGGCTGGCTATTGAGCAAAACTTTAGCCACTAGCCCAAAAAGCAGTTTATATTCTGCGCGAAAAGGTACAAAATTTAAAAGCCATGTATGTATGTGTCTGACCGTGAAAATGTAAAAAACTTTATCGCAGACAGAGAGCCACTGTTTCTGTTTTCATACATAGTTGTGATACTCAGCGATTAGCAACACCACGCAAATCGCATTTCAGCCATGCGATCCATTGAGCAAAGCGTCGTTCTTAGCCACCAAACCAGCGCAGACTAGCAAAACCGAGGCCGTTCATGCATCGAAAATCAAATTCGACCAAAAATTGAGGACTAGCGCTGAATCTTCTGAAACCATTGCGTGCAGACAATTTGACGACTTCTGCATTCGGTAGTTCAATGTTCAGATACGCATCTTCTCTTCTTTGTTTTTTCCTACACTTAGTGCACTTGTTCCTGAAGAGTGAATCGATGTACACGATGGTTACAGAGTTTCGGAAATTAATCTCTTTTATGCCCTTCTGTGCAGCACAAAACATTACGTTACGGGTCTTTTAGTGCAGTACCCTTTGTTTATCAGCTGCTTGTCAAGAACCAGCCGACCGTGTTTGATCTGGGGGAAGCTTATAAACAACAATTTTACGTATTTAGCGCACCGTAATCAAATCAGTCAATTCATTCTGTTCCGGTGTTTCGCTGTAGCGGTGAAGTTTTGACCCCTGTGAAAAAATGAAAAATTTGAAGCGCTAATCTATGCATCACAATTATCGCTACAAAGTTGGATGCTGCCACCACGCAAATATCAGGCCATGAGACCGATTGATCATCTCAGAACAACCTTTCGAACCTTTCCAGTTGTTTTTCACAAGGGTCACTCTTCAACGTTACCGTGAAGCATCAGCAACCAGCAACCAATTTACTCGTCCGATCAAAGTCAATTAACAACATGTCCATTGTTCGTGTGTACTGCCCCAAAATTAAACGCAGTCAATTTGCTCTAGACCTGCAGTTTCACAGCACACTAGTTTTTAGAAACAATCCCGTGACAACTGCTGCTGCCGTGATAGCTACCAAACAACCAAGGGACAGTCGCAAGCAAAAACGGACGAAGAGTGTCGATGTCGATAAAAAGATGTGACGACAACGTGATTTGTGGTGATGTTTTTGTGCCCTGATCCGTTGTAATTATAATCTCTTGCATTACTGGTTATCAAGTGTTGAGGAGCGTGTGGGTGTTGATTTGTTTAAACAGCGTCAGTTCTCATTGCTTTCTAGTTATAATAAAAACTAAATGTGAAGGAACCAACTGCATGGTTTCGAAGTACGCTGCATCGGTATGAACCGAGTGTGTATTTCAACACATATCTTAATAAATTCTTATTTTTTTACTTCCGCATGATGGGCTCTGAGTAGGTCCTGACCTAGCGTCTGCGATTGTTTCAAGCAGGACTCAAATGCGATGCCAGTTGATCAAATGGAGTGCCACGAATGCGGGGGCAAAGGTCATATCCGTCGTGAGTGCCCCAATGTGCGATGCCACCGGTGTCACAGGCCTGGACACTCAAAAGCAGATTGTCCAAACTCGTTCAAATGCCACCGTTGCTCTCTCGACGGTCACATAGCAAGTTCGTGTCCGAATGTCAGATGCTACAACTGCTCTAAACGAGGACACGTGGTTGTGAATTGTCCGCATCTGAAAGGTTGGTATGCATCTTTTTCTACTTCGCGCTATTTTCTTGTGAGCTGTTTCCTTATCTACTGCGATGCAACTTTCATTGGCGTCAAAATGGCAAAACGATGTAAACCGTGCTAATTCATTTCCTGTCACAAAACCTGGGCAGAAGTAATGTCCCACAAAATGCAGCAGCAGTACGTCACTGATTCTTGGACTTGGATCACAGATCACATCATTAGAAGTGCAGCAAAAAACACAGCGACGTTTGCTTTATTTTGCCACGTTTTCATCGTTAAATAGCATGTTATTTCAATGCCTGTTTATTCTCGCATCGACAATGAGCAAAATCAAAATTTGTGATCGGTCAGATTTGGTCTGTACCTTGCTAAAGTGACTTTTTGCATTGAAGATATTTCATAATTTACTGATGCCACCAATTTCGACCAACGTAAGAGTTATTGATTTCAGGTCTGGGAACAACTACGTTGGTCGAAAGTAGTGGCTTCAGTAAAATGAAAAAAGTCACGTGGCCAAGGAAAGACCGAACTTGACCGATCACCAATTGTGGCTTCGCCCCCTATATCTTTCAGCCCCCTGCACAAATTGTCTACGACCAGGCCATTGGCGGCGTGACTGTACATTTCCAACACAATGCGTCAAGTGTGCTGGATTCAACCACAATGAATCTGCTTGTCCCTCGCCTTGGACGGCAGGTGCCTTGAGTTAGTTTCTTTACTTTCGTTTACCTTTGAGATAATTCAGTCACATAAAGGCAACTGGCCCTAACTTTTATGTAATGCCAATGGCGAATTCAATTCAGCCAGCATGCATGTAAAAACACGCTTTTCCGGACATGTACCCGACCGTTAGACAACCCCTTTTTTGTCGAAAAAGGTCGCCGCTCGTCAACGTCTGTTCCAAAATTGGGGTGGGGGAGTTTTTGAGTCCTACCCAATTATAGTCAAAGTATGCGGTTTTCCCAAAATGTGGGAAATTTTCTGAGGGGAACACCCACCCGGGACGCGTCGATGAGAGATAGAGAAGTGTTGTTTGATTGAAGGCTGCAGCCTGAGCCTAATCGCAAGCCTAAGCCTGCAAAGTAAGCCTACGCCTATGCTTCTCCCGTGCTCGATCATAGGCTGCAATTCACAAAACAAAGTCAAGCTCACCGTTAAGCTCAACGTCAAAGTCCATCGTCACAGTCAAACGCACGTGAAATATGACGGTGAACTTCCGCGAATTCAAAGTCAAGTTCAGCGTCAAGCTGAATACAGTAGTTCAAAGTCAGATGTTTCGGGCTGACGCTGGCTGAAGCAATGGACGCGGTTCTCTAAATGAAGGGTCATCTGTTACACGTTGTTGTGCTTGGTTTGTTCTTGTTCTCGCAATAATATTCTTTTAAGCATGTAACTCAAGCGTTTTATGACATTATTTCTGAGTTTTAGTAATTTCTGACCAATCGTATTACAACAACGTTGCGGTCACCGACTGCAGTGAAATTGTTTTTGCACCGTCATTGGTACTCGCCTCGTTATTTCTTTACCTCTCTTCAGAAATCGGTAAAATTCGGAAATTGACTCATAAAACGCTTGAATTACATGCTTAAAAGAATATTATTGCGAGAACAAGATCCAACCACACACAACAACATGTCATAGATGGCCCTTCTTTTAGAAAACCGCGTCCACTGCATCAGCCAGCGTGAGCCCGAAACCTCTGACTTTGAACTGCTGAATATGACGGTGAGCTTGACGTTTCACTTGACTTTCAACTTGGGGGAAGTTCACCGTAATTTTGTACGTAACTTTAATGTCACGGTGAACATTGACGTTGAGCCTGACGGTGAGCTTGACTTTGTTTTGTGAATTTCACGGAGTTTGGGTGCGTTTTCGGGCAATTATCAAACTAAGGAAACGAAAATAAGAAATTTCGAAAAACTATTGTGGTATGCTACCCGCTCCACCAAAATTACGTTGATCAATGTTGTACTAGTTGTGGTTGCAAAGATGAACCAAAAATATACTGGTTGCAGAACGATGTTCAAACTGCGCCCGATGGAATCATACGAATCGCGACTGTGTCGGGCGAAGACAACCTGACGAATCTGGTGCAGTCCAACTGAACCAGACATCCGCCATGCCACCCGACATCATATGCACAAACTGCACAGGCGCAGCACACACAGCCGACCAATGCCCAAGTCCGCAACCAACCGTTCCTCTACCGGACTGCAATTCTATTTTTCAACCATTTGTAAGTATCTTTCGAATTCGGTATCTTTTCGGGATTTACTATTTGATACGGAGTGTCAATTGATCTTATTTTCAACAATATTGTTGTGTAAAATCGCCGTATCATCGTTTTTTAGCTGTTCGAGTCCACCCCGCGGAGCACGAAGGAAGGAACTCTATTCTGGGTGTCGGCCCCGTTCGTTGGCGACTGGCAGTGCGTCGTGCGAGCATCGCGTGGCGAGAAATCATACACACCTGTCAATCGAGTTGCGTTCAAGTCTATTTTAGTGGCGATTCGTTACAACGGTGGTGAAAAGTACTCGAACACCGAAAGGTAATTTGTTCTCCTTGTTTTTTGTTTGTGGTCACCGGTTTCATGAGGAGTTTGGTGAAATACGCTCAATTTGCCTTCGTTTCTAACGCCCACAAACACGTACAGTACTTTACTTTCAAAGAGGAACAGCAATCAGTGCGGCTTTGTTGATTGTTCTTGTTTCATTCCATCTGATTCTCAATCAAAAAAACTTTTTAGTTTTTCTCGTGACACACCAGTAGTGCCACCGATTGTTTCGGACAATGACATTGCGAAGCTGAAAAACCTGGCTGTGAAATTTCAACCGGCAAACGACATCTACGCACAAATTAATCTGGATCTGGGCTACTGTGATGCCGTTTCTGACAAGGGATGGGTAAGGGACGGATCGCTCTTTAACTTTTTTGGACTTAACTTTTTTTTAACTTTTCTACAAAAACCAGCAATGGTTAAACCGCGCAACCGGAATCGCATGCTCTCAGAATCCGGCCGTTCACAATAAAATGCCGCTGTATATAATCTGTGATCACGAAAACAACGTTCAAACAAGATAAACATTGTCACAATTAATTTTTAAAATTTTGTTTTCAGGACCAAACGCGAGCATGTACCGACTTACGCTCACCCTTTTGATTAGGCAACAGCAGAACATTTAGTAGGGAATCCAACCAGCTCAACTGCCAACACCCACGTGCGAAATGTTTCACAACGTGTGATTTTTCAGCGCACTGTTTCTTGTCACGATGTCTGCTGTGTTTGGTGGCATTTGCCTGAGCGTAAGTCGGCATAAGCTCGCGTTTGTTCCTGAAAGCAATTTTTCAAACATTAATTCTGACACTTTTACCTTGTTTTATTTCGTCTGATCGATGTTTTTGTGATCATTGAACATATATAGTCAAATTTCATAGCAAAAAAGCAATCGTGAAATATCCGGTTTCCCGCTTTACGGTTGATGACTAAATCAGTTTGGTTTTTGTCAGTTCAGATTGAATGATGACATTTTGACATTTACTCATGCAACTGAACGGTGGCATAACAAATAGTGACAGCAGTACAGTTCAAACACGTCAAATTAAAGAAATTGTGTAGCTAAACACATCTAGTTCCTTCAAATCACCAAGTATGATACAACGCAATCATTTGGACAATATTTGCAGAGCGCCGCCAACTCCGAAGCCCACTCGCAACTCAGAAGGGACGAAGCAGGTTACGAAACAAACGAACTGGATCTGAGAACGATCAAGGTTTCGGTGCCCGACGTACGCGCAGATTTCACGTGGAATGAAATCGCTGCGGATTGGATTTGTGCAAACTTTGACACATTCGACACTGCTGACAATACAAATGCTGATGCCAACAGCATCAGTGGTCTGACTGATGGTTGAGGAGTGTAGCGTGTTAATTTTATGAAGGTGATCTACTGCTTTGCTTTTTTTTGTTAAGTTTTGTTCTTCAACACAACGTCAATTTCAAAATAAACGCGATATAAAATGTGAACAAATGTCACTGGTATGCAATGTGTTGCAAACGGATTTCGTTAACTTTCCGCGAGCTACTGTAATTGAGTACTCGCTCCTGCCCACCATGATCTTTGCTCTTGTTTAGGCTGCAGTGCAGTACTGTGAAATACCGTTAAAATTGTAATTTCAGTTCGGCTCATTCCTGAGTGTTTTGGATCATGTCAGACTCGGACTCATCCGAGGCCGAAAACGAGCAGGAAGCAAATGAGCACAAAGAACACTTGACGAATGCAACTGGCCTTTGGCAACGTCAACCTTGCCTTAGCAAATATAAGGGAAGCATGCGTACCTACGTGCGTCAAGAGATTGCCCGAGACCCTAAGACGTTAGCAGCATTGTTGAGCTTGGGCAAAAACATTCTGCACAACTACATTGGGTGATATTTTCGAAACGGTGTAAAGGTCAGTTGGGTGTAAAGGTCGGTGGAAAGCTCGGTGTGAGAAAGTTCAGTGTAAGCTTAAAACATTGCACGCTGAGCAAGCAGCAGACGCGCGTTTCTAAACGAAACGTCAACTTTGACGGTCAGCTATGCAAGTGTAAATCGTTTATTTTGCAATATTGTTTGTTTAGGCAGGTTGCACAAGCGTTTTTAACAATATGTATGAATTTCGCAACCTTTTATGGAGCCGTTTTGATTTCGTGCTGCGATTAGTCGGTGACGTCAAAATTTTTGACACCGCCGTCAATGAATGTTCAATTTCTCAATAGCCTTGCGGCAAAATGTTACGTAACTTACAAATATTCCTTTAAAACGTTTGTGCAACCAGCTTAAATGAACCAGATTGCAAACAAACGATTTACGCTTGCACAACAAGCTGTCAAAGTTGACCTTCCGTTTAGAAACGCGCGTCTGCTGCTTGCTCAGCGTGCAATGTTTCAAGCTTACACTGAACTTTCTCACACCCAGCTTTCCACCGACCTTTACACCCAACTGACCTTTACACCGTTTCGAAAATATCACTCAATACCAGCTGCAATTTTTTGGCTGATTGGCGGCAGAGCCTGCCGCGCAGGCTCAATACAAAAGATAGCAGCCTGCCGCGCCTGTAGGCTTTGCAGGCACAGTGCATAAGCGGTCGCATACGAGCCTGCCGCGGCTGCGCAGGCGCGGTGGACGTACTGCTGCGCTCGCTTGTTTTTTCGACATTTAGGTTTCAACATTTTATGTCTTTCTACAAAATGTGGCTTTGGTTACAGTTTTATTGTTCGTTTTTGCAAGACATTTGCTCTCTTCCATCGTAAACGTGGTCAAAATGCTTCGAAACAGCTGAAAACTCAATTAAAATCATATCCCAAGTCAAACAAAACTGCTGTGTATCCGCCGCGCCTGCAGAGCCTGCGCAGGCGCGGCAGGCTCGTATGCGACCGCTTATGCACTGTGCCTGCAAAGCCGGCAGGCTGCTGTATTTTGTATTGAGCCTGCGCCGGCAGGCTTTGCCGCCAATCAGCCAAAAATTGCAGCTGGTACTGTAACTATCATAGTTGAGCTTTTTTTCCTTAGGTTTTGCATCGGCGCTAATCGTGACATTTCATGGCAACGTATCGACCCATCTGCGGCGATTGACTGGTGCAAATGTGGTTTTTGTGCACTCGATGACATTGATCTGCCCCGAATGGCTGTCTGTTGCACCGAGCTGCGCTACATTCCTGCCAAACATATTGCACGTTTCGGTTGCATCACCAAACTACCGGCATTTCAAACCTGCTTGGACATCCGAGTATGCCCGAGTCCAGTTTTCTGGCAGACTGTGCAACGCATTTCTTTTTGCAGGCACTCCACGCTGTGATTGTCAGTGGCGGCGCAAACACGCCGAAAATGCCAGAAGCCGACAACACAGACAATTGGGATAAGTATGGCGATGCGGCACGAAAGTAAATATACAGGGTGTCGCAAAAGTAGCTACTGTTTTGCGCAACTGAAATGTCGACTCAAGTATTGTGCTCCTGTCAAAAATGTTTCGCGGTTTGCATGAAAACATCGTAAAACGAAGCCCTGCGCTATTTTTGACGCCGTTGTGATGGATACACTTGATGAACAACAAAAAATTACCAATAATGCAAATTTGGTGTGACATTTACTCTTGCAACACCCTGTAGTTTGCAAGTTCATTGGCATTTGTTTTTCTCACGCATAACAACACAAGGGGAAAGGACCGCACCTATGTACTTTTTGGTCACGTCTGATTACAGCCAACGCAAAATTTTTGTTGTGACCAGGGGAAAAACTTTTACACGGATGAAAATTAGTGCGCCAACTCCATCACAAAATACTGCTAAAGCAGAAACCTTCAGACTCGCTACCGCCCGCGGATGCACACGGACATCCGTGGACGACAAAAGTTACGTCCCAAGGTTTCCGAGTGGCTTTTGTATCTGCGAAATGTGTTTGAAACCTGCGTTCATGTTGCTGATTTCCTGAATAAGAGCTTTTTCAGGAAAACTAACTTCACGTATTCCTTCAGGGCCATTCGATTTGCATCATATCGCTATTTCATCAAACTGACGCTTGAAAAGGGCACGCACCTCAATAGAGTCGAATTACCGGCATGTGTGACGCATAAAATTCGAAGCCAATTCCCAAACCGTCAAGGTGTGGACTATGTTGGACACAAGGACGCTTGTGAACAAATTATCCTGATTAATGACAGCGATTGACATAATGACACATGATTTGGTGCATTGGAATTTTATCTAAACCGAATACTGCATGTACATTATGTGCACAATCACTAATATCGGAATAAATTGATGAATATAAAAAGCTCAATTATTACATGATGATTGCATTATTACATTCACGTGGTCGGCTGCTTTCAAACAATAAATTTACTCGCGCAAACACAGTCGAAATTGGGTCGGCGGTAGAAGAACACGTGATTCGAGCCGACCGTCATAGTGCACAATGCCAGAGCTGCAACAAGACGACAAAAGTTTGCTCAGTTATTGTACCCTCCTACACCATTCAGTCATAGCTGTGTAGGTCGAAAGATCAGTTTGGTTTGAGAAAGTATCGGAAAACTAAAGCACACCGCATGACAGCGAAAACATGGTTCGGTGCACAAGAAACATATGTTTTTTCTTATTGTGCGGCACGTCAAAAAGTAGACAACAGGCTACGAGGTACCCTTTGGGTCGGTTTCGAACCTGCCGTTGGCACAGAGCGGCGTACTTGAGTGCTTCTGATACTTCGATTGACATGGCTTGATCATTTCGATCTCTTCAGGCGTCAGCCGATGCTCGGGGACAATGGCACATTCTGTTGTTGTTGCTTGTGAACCTAAAATTTCAAAGTATTTCAAGTTTTATCACAAACTAATGTTGTTGCAATGCAAGGTCTCACATTCGCATCCGTTTATTTGCTACAGGTTGCAGCACCACAGCGCGGGTTATGAAAACGCGAGGGGAAGCAACCCCATCTCCCTTGGAAATACACTGAGCCCGAGCAACAGGTTTGAAACTGAACCAACACATTTGTTGCACTCACGTGCTGTCTCATTCTCTTCCTGGCTTTGATCCATCTCCGATCTAACGGTCTCGATTATCTCAGATTCGACGTTTTTGGACAAAAAATAGTACTTTTGCGGCGAAATCTGGGAAAGACTGGGTGAGCTACCAGAGAGGGGGAGATACTGTACCTTTGGGCAGTGATGTAGTTGGTCCGAGCAAGAAAGCCAGCTAGCTGGAGGGGTCAGGCGCAAGAAAGCTAGCTAGCTAGCCGGGTACCCCGAATTGGGGGGTATTGGTCCAGAAGTCAAAAACAGGGGTATAAAAATTGGTGGAAATTATGCTAAAATAAGACTTAAAATGCGTATTTTTGTGCACGTGTCAGAAAATTTGAACGAATTTGACCACTTGGCCCATGAAATAGTCATTTTGGCACAAAAATCAACACTTTTTTTACTTGGTGACCGGAGCAAGAAAGCTGGCTAGCCAGTTTGGGGGTATGGGTTTCGGAGCAAGAAAGCTACCTAGCAGTTGGGGGTAATACCCCCCAACCACATCACTGCCTTTGGGGGTCCCCCACGGCTCCCCCGCCCAGCCACAGCGCTGGCTGGGCCCGACCGACCAAAACTCCGGCCCGGCCAGATTTGAAATCCGAAATTCCGGTCCGGCCCGGCCCAACCCTGTGCAAAAGTCAATGCAGTTATGCAAATTAATGATCCACCAACCATCGAGCAGTGTGACACAAGACGATCCAGTGGCGCCAGTAGCAGTGCCGGTTATCAGGGTGGCTCCGAAGATAGCATCGCCGCTGCCGTCCTTCTTTCGTTGACCCTACAATTTCATTGATTGTTGAACATGCGCTATAGAATAAGTTGTGCGAGATCACAGATTATTATGAGTAAAGGCACACTACACCAACACGAGCCCGATTTCGAAGGTGGTGTGTTCAAAACGAATAGAAAGAGAAAATCATCATGCTCCACTTTGTATTCTTCAATGTGTAACGTTTCCCAAATCAGCAGCCACGTCAGAATGTTTCACTATTCTGCTAGCTGCGAAATTGGGCTCGTGTTGCCGTTGTTTGCCTATAATTTGGAAAACCGAAATGATCGCAAATGTTGATCATGGGAATGGGACGAGATATACCACATTCGTGAAACATTTATTGTCCCAGCCAGTCTGCCTGGACAAGACATACAAAAAACCAAAGATCATGCGGCTTTGGGCACTTAGCCTGACAATGAAGCAAAAGATACCAACCAACGAGTCGAGTGTGGCGAACAGTGGGAAGTATATGACCGAGAAGGTGACATCCCTGGCCATAGTGGCGCCCGTGCCGCTGCACAATCCGAATATGCCCTTGGTTCGTATCAGATTCATGGTCACGTGTGTCGCTGTGAGTCGTGCTGGCGCAGCTGCTGCTACTTTGGCGCCATTTGCACCAGCTGCTGCAATTGTGGACGCTGCTGCGTCTTTGGCCGCTGAAAAGCGTTGTTTGCTGAACAATTTGTGTTTGATTACGTTTATGTTTTACCGCCCGGATCATATCCCGCTGAAGTAAACGAAACTGACATCACTTTTCTCAAGCTCTCAAAACATTTTGGGTGATTTGATGCAATGGGTGCATAAACGTAAACGTAAATAGTAAAAAATATTGAACTGAAACATCTGGCCACGTCTGAAACATCTGCACCGTGGTGCATTCCATGCACACAACGTGGCTATGTTTGGATCATAATCCAAAATCGATTAAATAGACACAGCAAACAACTGTGACAGCTCACATTGTTCCATTTTTATCATTTCAATATTCAAGACAAAAGAAGGCTGGCTAACAGGACCCGTAATCCGTAATGTGACAACATAAAAAATACCAAACAAACATCAACAAAGCATCACGTGATGTTTCATTGGAGTGCATCCACTCGTTTGTGCAACGTCAACGCGCATTGTCTGGACATAACCGACACGGATTCAACGACCCGCCAGGACCGTGCTATCGCATTAGTGTGAAATAGACAACGGGCCTGTGTCATGTTAGTGAGTGTCTTATTATGACTGTTGCGGACCCTCAATCACTGTACCATCATTAGGGGGTGGGTTTTCACCTGAAGTCCGTGGGTTTTTTCGACGACGGTGTGGGTGACCCACGCCAGTGTTGGAGTGTGTGGGGTAGCCGTATCACCCTGAATTCTTACACACCTAAAATGTTTCGGGTTGCAGTAGCCACGTCTCGCTAAAGCCGCTAAACAACACACAGAAACGCGCGCTAGATGTTTCATGATCTGGGCGCTTTCAAAAGCAAACCAGGCGCGACGTGGCTACAGTAACCCGAAACATTTTAGGTGTACAAGAATTCAGAACGATATGGTATGGTCCAAGACTGCAAAGTATGGCTGGTTTGCCTACCCAATTTTAGGTGTCCTTTCTTCAAAATTAAGGTGTGGGTGTGGGGTTTTCACCAAGAGTGCAGATGTGGGTGCGTGGGCTTTTTATCTAAATGTGTGGGACCCACAGGCCCCATATTCCGATCCCTACCACCCAACACCAACGCATTTCAAATCCCATCGCCAAATCTGCAACGCGTCCCGTTGTTCGCATATGCGGTCGTTCGGCACAGTTGATCATGAAAGGAAGAATGGCAGGGAAGCACTTGATCTGAGCTGATCCAGCAAAATAAGTCCGTCAAAAGCACAGAAACTGACCGCTAAACATTGCTCCAGTGAACGGCCAGCCAATTGGAATTACCGGACACCCGACTTTTTGGTCCAAAAAAGTCCATTTTGGCTTTTTTGGACGATTTTTTCCTTTGACCAATTCGCCATTTTGACCAAAAACACTTTTTTCCGGAACAATGAATTACCGCCGGACAGAATTTTCCCATGGTCGGTCGGGCGGGGCCTGGCCGGACTTCCCGGCCCGCACTGTCGTCCATCTATCGTCAACATCTGTCGTCAGCATCTTGTTGATTTCATCTATCTATCGTCAACACCTATGGGCTAATCTATCTATCGTCAACAAAAATCGACCCCAAAATCGATATTTTGACTCAAAACGGCTCAAAATCGGTATTTTTACTCAAATAGGCAAAAAACGGGCGCTACGCGCGAACTAGGTACACTGTAGTGGCTGGGGGGGGGATTCCCCCCTAAGGGGTATCTATCTCGAGTCAACCCTTAGGGGGGATGGGGGAAGGGTATCTATCTCGAGCCGATCCCAAAGGGTATCTCGAGTAAGTAGATTTATGCTTTTCAAAGGCACAAATAGGTGTTTTTCGACCTCAGAACCCCTAAAAATCGCGCGTAGACACCCAAAAATAATCATTTTAGGCCAATTTTCGGCAAAAATGTCAAAAAGTACCCATTTTTTAGGCCAATTTTGCAGTAAAATTGCATGCAAAAAACCACCTTTTTTCGCCTTTTGACGGACCATAGGGGTATGTTGGGTAGCCTCTGGGGCGAATCTCGAGTAAGTCGGAAACCTCCCCCCACTGGGGTATCTTGGGTCGATTGGCCTGCCACCACACTGTCTAGGTACATTTTCATTATTGCCCGCTTATTGCACTACAGACCAATCCACTTTACCTTGATTTTTGGGTACCTCAAAAAGTGACTTTTCCTGAATTTGGGTCTTCCCCCCCTTCCCCCCAGGGAGGTACACTAACCGCCGCTCCGAAAAAATGGGTAGGTACACTAAGCGCCGCGCCTGACCAGGAACTACACTGCCACTGCCCCCACCATCTATCGTAAAAACCTGAATAGAGCCCCCCGGAATAGACCCCCAAAATGAAATCCCCTATACCGTAAAAACCTAAATACAAGGGGGCTCTATTAATTCACTCACCCCATTTTGGGGGGCTCTATTCCGGGGGCCTCTATTAATTCACTAACCCCTTTTTGGGGGCTGCAGTGTTGGAGGTGGTGGGGGGGATTGAAGCAGAGGTCGGCGATTTTGGGCTTTTGGGCTTAAAGCTTCTGAAGTGATTTATTTTACTGAAAAACTAGGGATTTTTTTGTCAGAAATACTAAAATTTCTGACGGATTCGGCAAGTAAGTGATCAATATTGTCCAGTGGTGTAGCTACCCAGGCGGGGCGGCAACCTGCTGTACCACCAAAAATGTGGGGCGGCAACCTACCTGCTGTACCGGCTGAGCTAGGGAGGAACAAAAATTTTTAAGTCTAAATATTAATAAAAATGTACTCTAAAACGCTCATTTCGCTCGATGTTTTGCCTATTTGGAGCGAAAAATTCGGATTTTATACCATTTTGAGCCAAATCGCAACTTACTGTACCAGCCGCCGGGCGGCGACCTACTGTGTACCAAGATGGAGCGCAGTGTTGGAGGTGGGGGGGGGGGGTTTGGGGGGGTAGCCCCCCCAGTACAGTAGGTATCCCCCTCGCCTGGTACAGTAGGTATCCCTCCGATGTTTGGCATGGTACAGTAGGTATCCCCCCCGATTTTGCCCCAAAAGTGCCAATTTTTGACCAAAATGGCCAAAATTAGTGCAAAATCAGTGGTTTTTACCTCAAACTACCCCAAATTCGCGCGCTACGCGCGCAAATACTACGTTTTCACACGATTCCACACATAATAAACACATAAAAAATTTTCACCCCAAAACCTAACCCCCCCACCCCCTAGGTACATAACCCCCCCAAGCCATCGGCTCTGGTACAGTAGGTATCCCCCCTCTCCGAGCGCGGTACAGTAGGTATCCCCCCTCCAGAGTACCTCTAACACTGATGGAGCGTCAATCTGCCTGACCTACTATACCTAGGGGCGACCCCCCACTCCCCTGCTACACCATTGGTATTGTCTATCTGACGACTTTTTCATGTCAAACAATGAACTTTCAACCAAAAAAATAGGCTAAAAAATCGCAAAAATTATGGCAAAAATTGGGTTAAAATCTGAGCCAAAAATTCGGGCCGGGCCTATACTTGCGGGCCGGAAAAAAACCGTTTTTTTTCCGAAAAAAAAACCGAAAAAAACCTTTTTTTTCCGAGGCCCGGAAAAATACGTTTTTATTTTTCCGGAAATTTTTCCAAGTGGCAACTTTTGGAAAAAAAACAATTTCCGAAATATTTTCAAGGGTTACGAAAGGATGTTGTCAAAACTAATGTAAATCGGTGCTAAACAGCTCAAAATGAGCACTTTTTAATCTCCAAGTGCATTTTTTGCATGTTTCATGCCATTTCCCGACAAAATTTTCTCCAAAATAGGCGTTTTTGGACCATGGGTATCCTTAAATACTGGAAAAATATTTGGAAAAAAACGGTTTTTTTCCAAAAATATATTTTGCGGAAAAATACGCAAGTATAGCCGGGCCGGGCCGGAGATTTGGGGGTTCGGGCCGGGCCGGAGATTTGGGGGCTCGGGCCGGGCCGGCCGCGCCCTCTGGTTTTGTGCCTTGCCTGGTATTGTGTTTGGTATTGGTTTGGTATTGGGTTTTTGCGTTTGGCATCAGGTATTGATTTTGGCCCAATACCTGCGTAAACCCAATACCAATACCCAAAACCAACTGCAATACCAGACGTGAACCAATACCCAATACCAGAATTAGACCCACCAATATCAATACCAGAAACTGGTATTGGTATTTGGTGC